>JBAMJV010009671.1:0-88854 GCA_037951105.1 Echinarachnius parma
TACGACAAGAAGATCTAAACGAGGTTGGTACAAAATGCAAAATAAGATAATGATTGATTGTGTATTGTATCAATAGGTTTTGAGTTGTAGGGTTGTATTTAATTTGACCTTAGTAATGCTACACCGTAACTGTATTTGGCTAATGACGGTGTCTGTTCCGAGTAAATAATTTACTAGCTCCTAAATGTGACGTGTGGGTCAAGTAAAATAACTACTGCTCTAATTTTTTATTTTATTTTGAGAGACATGTTTTGATTGTGAACCATTTTCACCTCCCTCACAATCATTACTGGATCGAGGTTTTAATACAAAAGTGCTGTAGGCTACTGATCAGTAATTATTGAATGTATTTTGTTAATCTCTAAAGTACGGGTTGTCTTAGGCCTGGAATACACCCGGACAAGTTTCGATTTGGATAGTATTATGGAATGAAGTGTACCATGATTTAATATTATTACTTATTCCAAGGTTAATCAGTTAATAAATGTTTTTCAAATGTCTCCCTAATTATGGAGATATCAAAGGATGAATTTGAAAGCGTCGAAAGACGTCTTCGATCGTGGGTCAAGGAGTATCAGAATTTGATCTCAATTGTACATAGTATCCACATTCTGATACTTCACGCAAACTATCGGGATCAAATCAGACATTGATTTTTGCTGTTTTCACGGGGTAACTCCAGTATGCCTTTTGATATTGAAAATCTCGCACATCATTCTCAAGATCTAACAATGAAATGTGCAAAATGATTGAAGTCTCAAATATTACTTTTGGGTAAAATAAAGGTTCATGGATTCCCACTTAATTTTCAATACATTTTGTTATTAATAGCCACAAAGACCAACCATTGCACATCTCCTCTACTGTCTTATCTTATGTGTAACTATTCAAACCCACACAAGTCCTTGTGCAACAACTCAACTATCCCAGAGAGCAAACTAGCCATTCCTCCCCCTTTTCACTTTTTCCCTTTTTGTTTCTAGTCTCCGGATTCCATGTACCTCAGCCATACACCAGCAGGGACCTCCGTCATTGGATGTAGTCCACTATTGCCAGGGTGAGTAATAGAACAACCATAGTAATAGGGGTAGTACAGTTTTGGTAAGGCTGAGCATTAGTAATCAAAACCTGCGGCAATAACATAACAAACTAATAGTTATAACTCCACCATGCTAGAAAGGTATATAAAATTATAACGACTAAGTAAAATGCCTGTTGTCATCAATAAGAGCATTAAAACACAAGAGAGGGCGCTCTCTAAAAGCATTGGTTTCAACAAGTAGCTGTTTAACCCATTCAAATTTTTTTAAATTTTGGTATAACATGCATTCTTTACATACCACTGCCTGCGTATTTTTGTAACAGAGTAACATATAGATTAACACATGAACATAGTAAACTAAAATCTGTACATATATAATGACAAAAGGTATTAACTGATGTGTTCTTGTTTCTATATCCTTGTTTTGATTGTTTTGCAGATGGTTGATTCTCGCACATTCCAATGTATGGATTATGGCAAAGCCTGAAACATGAGAAATACAACCAAGTAAGTAGTGACATTATTTTATTCTATTTGAGACAGAGTTTTTCATAATATAGGGAAAGGTTATGTATGTTGTCCCAAAGTATAATTTGTATAGTTCATTTTGTAATAGAGATCCTTTATACTACAATTAAGTCTCAAAGGCGTTTGGAGTAATGTACCTTAGCTTTAGCTAAGCAGTCTTGATGAAATGCTCAAGCATTTCAAGGAAGATATATTTTTTCTGTAGATTCCTACCAAGCACCCTTTTAGTACACCTAGGTTTGAGAGCAGCAAATGGGGATTAAAGTGTCTTCTGAAGGACAAACATAAATGTTCAAACAGTAACCCTTCATATTGAACGACAATTTACCTTGGATACCATAATTACTGAATACACTGTTTTCCACTGCATTAATAAAGAGAACATTTGACGCACAGTGCAGTGTTTTTTATTGAGGCTTTCAAAGTTTCCAAAACAATGCATTTAGTTCAATATTTACATTATGATCATCATAGTTAATTTTCTAGTAGCAAATCGGGCCATCTATTTCGTGATTTTAGATGATCATTACCCACGCCGATGAAATCGGCAGGGGGTTATGTAAAGGGTTCCGTATGTTTGTTTGTTTGTCTGTTTTTTTTTTTTTTTTATGTTTGTTTGTTTGTTTTGTACAAGATAACTAGAGAACGGGTGAAACGGATTTGCACCAAAATTTTCAGGGAATGTTTGGATAGTGACATGGAGATCGATTAGATTTTGGTGATGATTGGTTGACCCCTGCAAAATTCTGTGGAACCTTGAAGTTTGAGTATGTATTTAATGCACGTGTGTGCCCTAAATAATAATCTGCACGTTATAGCGCGTTACGGTAACCTCGCTGAATCCAATCGAGGCAGCAACTACAAGTTTAGTCCAGGTGTGCATCGCGATCGCGCGCACGGTACCATATGTTATGTACGGTCCTTTCGATTCCGGGTTAATTAATACGGGAACGGTATTGAATTGCAACCGCTGATCTGAACTTTGAAGCGCCAAGAAAGTGGTAAGTTTCCGAAAAATACATTTATTTATTTATAATTATTATTGACCCGACACTAATGTGAAGATTGAACAGCATGTTCATTTTTACATATTGAATACATCTATGACTGGTTAGAATCAGAAAATAGGGGGAAAATGATTGATTATACAAAAGTAAAACAGTGTGCAGTCTTCATTGTCTATAATTTTGTACACTGCTCGCTAGGCATGGGGCTGCCGCGCCGCAAGCAAGCGGCCTACCACCCTGGCCTAGGCATTTTCACCAAATCGAGCCTAAAACGCGCTGGTTAGCCTGCGGTAAGCAAAAACAGGGTTGAGGCCGACGAAGGGGTAGAACAGGGCTAATGGGAGGCGTGGGTATGCTGACTTTTGTCGGCCTTCTAGTTTGTTATATTATTATCTCGTACAAATTCAGAGCTCACCACCCTCTACCAACCCTAACTCCTCCACCATCCAGAGGAAATGACCACCCGGTCTCAATCTATTGGGACCAGGACTGGCTCGCAGACCCATAAGATGTCCAGTGAATAATACTTCTCCTCCTCCTGTCCTTCCTCCTATACGACTCCTCCTTGTCCATTGTCAGTAATATGATTATTGACGTTTTGTTCTTTGTATTGTTGTTTTCAGAGCACACCGCCCCTGTACCACCCAGAGGAAATGACCACTCCGGTCTCGATCTATTGGGGAGACCAGGACTGGCTCGCTGACCCCAAGGATGTCCAGTGGCTGATTCCACAACTGTCCAAAACCCTCAAGAACAACTTGCACTACCCGGACTACGACCATCTGGACTTTATCTGGGGAATCGACGCGGCAACGCGGGTTTACAAGCCGATCATTGACGATAATAAGAAGCGGTCTGGACTCATAGAGATGTAGAGTGACATTTTATTTAGAAGTTTGATTTAGATTCATATCCTTGAATAACTTGAATATCAGACCTATTTGTTGTCCTATTGAGGGATTGCATGATTGAGACGGTTACGATCATGTGTGTTTTTATAGGGGACGGTTGCGCCAACGCGGGTTTAAAAGCCGATCGTCGACGACATGTAAGAGAGAAATACATTGTTTGTACGACTGAAAGTTAAACAAATGAGTTTACAGAATTCACTGGGGAAAGAAGATCATTTGCAGCATGTGATGCCTTTATAAAAGCCACTGATAAATATTATTTATTGTAGTAGGTGATTATAAATGATTTAGTGAATGTAATATAAAGGTGTTTGTCACTCTCCGTCCTCAGGAGGAAGGAGGGTAAAAAGTAGGACCATAATTTGCACTGCCACAACTAATATGTATACTTAATACTTGCACCTTGTTCACGGTCTACACCTAAGTTATTTTGCTTGCACCATCGATTGAACGGACTTGAGCAATTAAAGAAGTGGTGAAAGAAAAAATAAAACAGCGCCATCTTATGATCACCGGAAAAAAAAAAAAAATTGTATAGCCAGGCGGAAATAATCTTTTAGATTGGACAGCCTATAAAACAAGAACAACAACAACACCAACATGAGGACGCGGTCTGGACTTTCATATTGTGCCATTTAATTAAGAAGATTTGATTGGGACTTGACTTCTGGCTTAACTTGAATATTAGCCTACATTTTTGTCCAAATGAATGCATGTGAGTTAGATTTTAAATTGGCTAAAGTTGGTTATGGTACTCATGTTGTATATGCATGGGGAATTGATGTTGCAACGCGTGTTTACAAGCCGATCGATGATGAAATTAAGAAGCAGTCTAGGCTTTTACTAGCATGACCAACAAATATATTCATAAACATTTGTTGGGACGTGTATCAATATCCAGGCAAAACTGGTGATTGTTCATACCAAATTATTGTCCTAATGAATGCACGTGATTGGGGTTTTGAATTAATGAGACTATTATGAAAAGGTGAGCATTATGTGGGAGACAGATGTGCCAACACTGAGTTGGATTCTTTTCAAATTTTTAAATCTAAACTCCTCGAAAAGTTGGTTAAAGATGAATAACAGTTTTGGGAAAGTTACAGAAAACATTTATAATTGATCAATATTGTTGAATAAGTATCTAAAAGGGGCTTGTGTGGTAAAATCCGAACCTAACGATGCGTTAAATGCAGAAATATCGGAAGAAATCTAATACCCGCCCGTGAAATGTATAAATCCACCGCCCTTTCGCACTTGTCCGCGCCGCTAGCGCTGGACTGGAGATTTCGACAAGCTGGGGACAAGCCCGTATAGCGAACGCACGCGGTCAAATTGCACGTAGCGTATGCGCGATTGCGCGTTGGCGATATCTATCCGCAACAGATCAATTTATAATTTTGCAAATATATCAATTAGTAGGCGGTTTCTTGGCCAAATTTGTATAATCCCATATTAGTAAAACTATATTCTTTCACATGGTTCGTAATAAGAGCGTACATTTCATTTTTAGGGGGTGGGGCGTTTCCCACTACTGTCTTTAACCTTTAAGTCAAGTTTTATTGATGATGTCTCTTTTGTATAGATATATTTAAATATCAGAACACTGAAAATAATGCATTTATTAATATATCTGCAATGCAAATCACAATGCAAAATACAAAAAGTAGTTATACCGTTTCCCCCCCCCCCCTTTCACATTTTATGTATGCATGCATGCAGTAGAATAGCATATCTATTACACATTTCATATCTTTAAAATGGTGCACATAATTATCTCACTTTTCTCCTTATTTTTGACCGTTTAGAGGTGGTTCCGATTTGTAAATCTAATGCGTAGTGCCATCTTGCAAACAGCTTGCGCAAAGTTTGATATACACACTGGCTCAGTGTTATGTAGTGCTCACAAAGTAGCCTAGTTTTGTAAATATGTTTTGAATCGAAGTGAGATGAAAACACTGTTAAATGCATGATTTTGTATTCCAATGTAAATGAATACCCAATATTCATTGGCATGTCACAAACATTTATATTGTAATTGTGCCTTTGTTCGCATGACTATTTTATATCATATTCAATTACTATTAATTATATAGCTTAAATTGTGAAATGTATACGTGCCATCATTTTACCAATCAACATGATCAAGGAAATAAAATAAAAATTTTGTTTTTTTAAATCTAAATGGTCGAAATCACCTTATGGATGATTTGTGTGTTTTGTAATAAATTGAACGTTAATGAAATATGTAAAATAAATTTGAATAATTTTGAAGGAAGTTTCACTGTATCATTTGATAATTTGCCTGTCACATATATTAAACCTATAATTATGGTGATGATAATGATGATGACGATGATCACGACGACGATGATGATGATGATGATGGAAATTGTAATTATGATGTTGATGGTTATGATTATGATGATGATAATGATGATGGTTATGGTTATGATTATGATTATGTTATTTCTTTAGTTTTATTTCTAATTTCTCCTTGGTTAAAATATATTTACGATTTAAGTTTTCCGATTTGTAGTTATCCACTGGAAAGTTATAACTGTATACAAAGTTAAATGAGTCTTTGCATATAACTTTGCATTTGTGCTCATCACTCGGTCATATAGCATCCATGAAATTCTCACACATTACTTGGTAACCATATCAAATCACACAAATACACATTTTATCAACCATTCATCTTTTTTGCACATATTAACAAAGTTACAAGCTCACTTTAATGTCCTTTTAAAATAATGCAATTTGCAATTGGGATGTTTACAGTATATCTGGGTTAAATAACTCAAAGGACTAAAAATGACTTGTACATGTATAAGCATCGCTTTTGCCATTTATTTTGTAAGAGTGCAGGGCAGTGCTCACTTGTACTGTCAGAGAGGGCGCTAATACTAGTTCGCGTCCCTGCTCTGTTTGCGTCAATGTTTGTAACAATTTTCCTGTAAGTACTGCACACACCCCGATAGCAGCTGCATAATAATTTCAAATGAAATATCATAATGTAAGAAAATATGGAAAGATTTCAAATTATCTTAAATGGAATGATAATCAAGTTATGTATAATAGATCAATATCTCGCAAGAATCATGAAACAAGAAGCAATTTAATGACAGTAAAATTAACGCTACGAGTATGATCGACCAAAAGTTAGGTTTCCGAACTTTTTTTTCGAGGGGTTAATTTCAAAATCAATTAGCAATATATTTAAAAATCTGACATCAAATTTTTCTGTTTTTCATTAGTTATTGGGTAAAAAGTTTTTCTTTCTATGAAGCAATCATGCATCATTCAGAAGAATCTAGTCTAAAAGTCTAAGATATCAATTTCGGAAAAACTAATGAAGTCATGGATTACTTTCATAGATATTTGATTATTTCACACCAAAAACCATAACAATTAAAACAATCTTTACAATATAAAGTTACAAGCAAATTGTATTCAATATCATTCAATTTGATTACTTTCACACCGTTAAATCCGAATTACGTTTATTTTCATTCACTCGATTGTATTTCACTCAATATATTCCAGATCCTTTGAAGTCCAAATCTACATTTCAATGAATATCAAATTTACGACTTTAGTAAATTCCGCTTCTAGGACTACTATCCACTGGACAAGTACCCTCAGACAATCACCCACAGGGACAATTACCCCCGGACAACTACCACCCGGGAAATTACCCGGACAGCGATTGCGCTGCACCTTTTTTTTTTGTTTTCTCATGTTAGGCTAACGCCCCCTTTCTTAGTCTATAATCTAGACAGGCGCGCCGGAAGCAGTTTTGGATTGGGGGGGCAAAACCCTAAGGGGGCTCACGATTTATGTGTTTAGGGGCTCATGCCCAACCACACTCACAGAGTTGCCAACTTTGAGCCAGAGGTGAGAGTGAGACATTGCGAGGATAAAGCAACTGGGCGGAGTCCCCCCTCCCACGGTAGGGAGCTTTTGCATTTTTTGACTTGAAATTGTGCAATCTGGTGCATACAAACATGATCCAACAACATAGCTTACAACCAAAAATGAGTCCCGAGGGAGCGAAGCGACCGAGGGCTGGGGCAGAGCCAGAGGGGGAGGGTTTGGGAGGGGGTATCCCCCTCCCACGGGGAAGATTTTGCATTTATATACTTGAAATGGTGCATTCTGGTGCATAAAAACATAAACCATATGCCACATTCGTATGATCCAACATCAAAGCTTACAGCCAAAAATGAGTCCCGAGGGAGCGAAGCGACCGAGGGTTGGGGAAGAGCCAGAGGGGGAGGGTTTGGGAGGGGGTTTCCCCCTCCCACGGGGAAGATTTTGCATTTATATACTTGAAATGGTGCAATTTGGTGCATAAAAAACATAAACCATATGCCACATTATGTATGATCCAACAACATAGCTTACAGCCAAAAATGAGTCCCGAGGGAGCGAAGCGACCGAGGGCTGGGTCAGACCAGAGGGGGAGGGTTTGGGAGGGGGTATCCCCCTCCCACGGGGAAGATTTTGCATTTATATACTTGAAGTGGTGCATTCTGGTGCATAAAAACATAAACCATATGCCACATTCGTATGATCCAACATCAAAGCTTACAGCCAAAAATGAGTCCCGAGGGAGCGAAGCGACCGAGGGTTGGGCCAGAGCCAGAGGGGGAGCCAGAGGGGGAGGGTTTGGGAGGGGGTTTCCCCCTCCCACGGGGAAGATTTTGCATTCATATACTTGAAATGGTGCAATTTGGTGCACGTCACACAAACAGCCAGAGCAATAACAGCCTACACAGGAACTACGTGGACCGGTACAGAACAAACTGAGATAATTTGTTTGCGCGCGAAGCGCGCAGCGAAAACGTTAAATGGATGTATAACTTAGTTTTTAAGCGTTAGAATTAACAAGTATTGGCTGATACATTTAATTTTTTCTTTTCCTTTTTCTTTCTTTCTTTCTTTCTTTTCTTTTCTTTTTTTTTTTTTTTGAGGGGGGGGGGGCTTTTTGGGGGGGCGAAAACACGTTTTGCCCCCCCACTTTTTGGATTGGGGGGGGGGGGGGCGGCCGCCCCCCCTGCCCCCCCACTTCCGGCGCCTATGAATCTAGACCCTCGAAAGCGCCGCCAACGAGAGAGATCTGCATAACATCAGTGATCGCTGCAATGATGTTGTGCCACTGTGCAGACCTTCCTCGTTGTGCATATCTCTCTCGTAAGTGGCGTTATATATTGTGGGTGGTAGGAGTTCAGCATGCGAATGAGGGACTCGATCCTAGTCTACCCCTTTCTATGCCAGAGTGACCTAGGTGTATGCCGTCTTTCTGATCCTCGACAGTATTATGCGAGTGAACAGAGGGTTGCGTACCCCGAAAGCCTAAGAAACGTACTTTGAATGCTGGTAAGACGGCATCATATGACAGGGGAGGGATCAGCGTTGCCAAATTACATTGAACAGGAGTGCGATCGCTCAATTGTATGCATACTCAAGCCATGGAGCTGAATTAAGGACATCTATGCAGCTCTTGTGGCTCAAGCCTCTCATTTTTTTAAATTTTTTTTTTTTACAATGTCTTGAAGATTTGTTTAAAAACTATTATTTAATTTTGTTTTGAAAAAAAATAAAAAATAAATAAATGTATATAGTATAACATTATTGATAATAGGAAGTTTATTTGTAATGTATAATATACATTAAAATAACAAGAAAGAAATGTATGTGGCGACAAAAGTCAATATAGTCTAAGCGCCCCAAATAACTAAATTATGACAATAACAACAACAACATCCCCTCCCATTTCTAGATATGAATACTACGTGTTCAATTCAGATCCACTCCCTTCCTTTTCACTTTTCAGGTTTAATACTTTCAATAGATGTCAATCTCATTCAATTTAACACTAAGGGTCGGTATTCAAAATGTAAGAAGAGGGTCGGTATTATTAATAGTGACCCTTATGAATAATGAACATTTTTGTAACATTATGAATCGCGGTCCGTATGACAAGTTGACCGTTATGAATGGCGGTCCTTATGTATAGCGGTAATGTTAGGTCTATTAACGTCAGTATGCAAATCACGTTGTCCAGGTTCATTCTTCCTGTTTACAAATCTCTTGATAATCCAATATCAGAATAATATGGCCAGCCTGCGTGGTATTTGCATACTAATACACCTCTGATAAAATTGAGGAGATTCAACGCCGAGCCTCTAGAACTGAACTTTGTCATCGCAGACAAGAAAATAAAACTTGAAATTCTGAAATGGTATTAATTGGAATAGAGAAGAAGATGTTGTTTATTAACTTATGTTTTTAAAGCATTGTTTTGAATTATTAACTGTGACGGTCACGTGATTGGAAGTGTTATCGAGGAGAATGGCAGACACGTAGACACGGTAAAAATGCACCACTATATGCGCGAAGCCAACGGTTGCATTGTTCAGCCACCCACATCTTCCCGCGCTTAAAGGCATGTACTGGGAGAGCTTCCGTTGGTTTTGCGCTCGGGGGTGGCAATGGACATCTTGTTCATGTTAAGACATCACCGTCAACGACTGTGTTAGTCCCCATGCCTATTGCTTAATAATGATTATTTTAAATTTAAAAGGGATAGTTGATGGCGAAATGGCGATGAAAAACCGAGTGTCAAATTTGAAAGAGAGTCAATATAGGGCCTAAATTTTTGATCCCAGCAGAATCTTCTTCAGAGGCTATAACTGACGAGGGAACATAAAATACATAACACTATCAAAAGAGTAGCCTACACTTTTTGAAAGAGCATACAATTTTAATGACAGAATAAACTGTATTTGATCAAAATCGGTTCAGAAACAGCTGAAATATCAAACAATATATCAAATCGGCATTAACCCGGGACGCCATGATTATTCGATGATTTTACATAAATATATAAAATGTTTTCACTCTTTTCAAAAGAGGTTTTTAAAATGTTGCTGATCAATGATATTTTTATTCAATCATTGTTTTAACAAAACATCACATGCACAATTTTTAAAAATTAAAACTGGTTGAAACCAATGATTATTAGAGATCGCCCTTTTGAGTTTTAACCGCTCTTTTGGAATGATAACAGGCTTTTACTTACTCGTTTGTAATTTGTCCTACCTTTCGAGCATTGTGAAGTTATAACTATTAGTTTGTAATGCAATGGTGCAGGTTTATGTTACTAAAATTCAGTTTCACCAACACTGTACTCTCTTTCCAGAAACCCAAATATCCCTTTAAGTCCCAAACTTATTATTTACAATAATAATTGTTAAACAATAGCCATAGTGACTAACACAATCGTTGAAGGTGATGTCTTAATCCAGCATTGCCTTTACGATATGTTTAGTGGTAGAAAATGTTTTAAGTCCTCCTTAAAGTATTTTAGGGACCAATCTTAAACGGGTAACACTTTTTATCGTGCATATAAACTACTATTATAATCACTTGTTACATCATATTTCTCCCCTCAATTACCTTCTGCGTCATGTTATTCTTCCTCTCTCACCCCCTCCCTCATAGCCTCTTGACAAGGCATGTCTCGTCTGAGCTGAGTTAAAGGGACTTAGTAACATTGTCCAAATCCTCAAAATAAAATTGTAATTCTAGCGGTTCCTTTATACCTTGTTGTATTCGTATTAACAATAAAATCATGGGACAGCTTTCGGTTTTTCAAATTTCCCTTTCATTACAAAGATATGTATGATTGAAGTATTTAGATAAGAAAATCTCCGGGCGAGATTTTCATCCCTGTACAAAGTGAATGCAGTGAGTTGGTGAATATCACCCAATATCACTTTGCATTTTCGCTCATTACTTGGCCATACATTGTCCATTTGACCTGAAATTTTCACACAATACCCTGAGGACATATGAGATAACTACACTATACATTGCATCAACCATTCATCAGTTTTTGCACATCTCAACAAAGTTACTAGATCCCTTTAAATGCACGGTATAGTATGCATTATGCAGGAACGACTGGACAGCGCGACTACCATGCACGATCGCACGTGAATTCACCACTCGCCAGATAGCCTCCATCAGGCGTTCAGTCGTTCCTGATCATGCATGCAGCGCAGCCATTGCTTGCTTGAGACAAGAAGCCTTGTTAAAGGCTACCTCCCTCCCAGTCCTCCATCCACCTTCATCAACTCTCCCTCCCTCTCTCTCACATTTTCATGTATTTTTTCATACTGTTCATGCTGTTGAGTTTTGGTATACAATAATTTTTTGTGAGATAATGAAAAACTGAGTGTCTAATTCGAAAGAGCATGCAATTTTAATCACAGAATAAACTTTATTTGATCAAATTCGGTTCAGAAATGGCTGAAATATCCATAAAGATAACCATTTGTAATATTGTGGGGCCCCACAGTAATTTAATAATTTTGAACCAGCCGTTATATAAATTTAAAAAAATGCTTCCTCTTTTCAAAAATTTACAAAAGAGGTTTTTAAATAGTTGTTGATTATCTCTCTATCTTATCACTATTTCAACAAAACATCACATGCACAATATTTGATTTAAAATGGTTTTGAAACCGATGAGTGTCTAGAGAGTGCCCTCTTGAGTTATCTGTGTTATCACTTCCTCTACATATTCACAAAGGTTAAGCTGTATAATGATTGATTTAAAAGCATGACTGTCCTTACTATTCACGGCGATGACTATCATCTGATAAAAGGAATTCACCAAAGTGACCAAACATTCATAGCATTACGACATGTTCTACCTTAGACGCACAATTATGTAAATTGTAACAAGTACATGATAAGCCCATTGCCAGAGCATGTCTATTTTATACATTCAGTATATCCGCGCAAACCCATTCAGTATGACGCAGCTTTTGATATTTCTTCTTTTCTTTTATAAATGTTATCATTGTGTTTTATTTGTATTGTCCTGCATCTTTCAAATCGTGGACCTCAAGTTATACTTATAATTCAGGGTTGGTATAATCTATACCAGCATTGCGTGAGATTGAATATGATCGGATTGAAATAAATCTTCCAAAACTTCACACAAAGTTAATGTAAAACGAAGATATTTATCATAACAATTGTGTCGTATTAATGACAGCGTTTGTTAGGGTCGCCATCAAACATACAGACTATGATTATTGCTAGGGATTTACGACACATGGCATCGTTAACGATAAAGCGTACAAACATCCGTCCTTGCCAACAGTTCAATAAAACTTGGTTCAATAGTAGGTTCATGGTTCAATAGCGTGATCAAACAACCATGCACATCGCGTGACAACCGCACTGTTATCAACAAAAAGAATGTGAGCATTATGTGATTAATAGTTAGTTTGAAGTGTGTACGTCGTCATCGCGTTAATCATTAATGGGCGTTTTTGAAATTAATGAGTAACAAAAAGTGCCTTGAGTATTCGAGTGAACCGGTTTGATCGATCACTTCAATCAAAGCGGTGTAGCTAAACGGGGGTAGGGGGGGGGGGGGGTAGGGTGTGGGGTGGGTTGGTTGGTTTGTCGTGGAACTGTAACACCCATCACCCCACCCCCCTATTTAAAAAAGTAAGAACACAAATGTGTGGCCTCCAATCAGCTCGACCACATTACGCCATTGTGACAGCTGCAATTAACAATATTGTGACAGCTGCGTAGGGGGAACCTCGCTAGTATAAGGACCGTGTAACTTCCTATACGTGAAGGACTGCTATTCATACAACGAAAAGAGGGTCACTATAGACCGTTATTCATAAGGACCGTTATTCATAATGTGAGATGAGGGTCGCTATTCATAATTCACATTGAGGGTCATTACTCATGAGGACCGCTATTCATAATACGAAATCGGGGTCACTATTCATAAACATCAAGAAGGGGCGCTACTCATAATTTATATTGGGGGTCAATACTCATAAGGATCCCTATTCATAATATGAAATGAGGGTCGCTATAGTCATGTGATATGGGGGTCGCTAGTCATAATACGAAATGATGGTCGGTATTCATAATACGAGAAGATGACCGCTACTCATATTACGGAGTGAGGTTCGCGAGAAGTGGATGTCACATGGAGAGGCCAAATAATAATTCAAGTTTCACACGTGCCATTTACAATATAAAATTCAAGTTTATTAAGAAATTTCAATTAACAATATCTCGATCTTCAAGCAATCGCTTTAAATACTCTTTTTCAAGGCAATTTCCAAATACAAAATAAAACAGCACATGGACCCACCCTACTTCATGTGCACATATATTCCTGCCAAAAAGGCACTCAAAGGGGATCCCCCTTATCTATATTCTAACGTTCCAAGGACTTAAAGGGACTTAGTAACATTGTCCAAATCCTCAAAATAAAATGTTAATTCTAGCGGTTCCCTTATACCTTGTTGTATTCGTATTAACAATAAAATCATGGGACAGGTTTCGGTTTTCAAATTTCCCTTTCGTTACAAAGATATGTATGATTGAAGTATTCAGATAAGAAAAACTCCGGGCGAGTTTTTCTTCCGTGTACAAAGCGAGTGCAGTGAGTTACTGAATATCACTTTGCATTTTCGCTCATAACTTGGCCATACAATGTCCATTTGACTTGAAATTTTCACACAATACCCTGTGGACATATGAGATAACAGAAATATACATTGCATCAACCATTCATCACTTTTTGCACATGTCAACAAAGTTACTAGATCCCTTTAACAAGAAGTCAACACATCTACTCGCTACTAAAATAGCTCCAAACCAATCAACAGAATATGTCACATATTCATAGAGCTGCCCATGATGATCCTGCTTTGATCTACCTTCATGGTCTGCGTACACCACCCAAATCTAGATTCACCCACGACTCCCTCTTCATCTATAATATAAACACTATCTAGAACCTGCGCGCGAAGGGCCTTGTTAAACACTCAAACATCACGGCATAATTATATTCAAGACTGTACTTAGGTTCTCGAAGTACAAACCAGCGCATCATCTCAAACTTCTAAACCAATTATCATCATTAACCAACAACTATACAACTTAATTAGTAACACTTATATGGCTCACAATATCAAACAAAGTTTAAAGTCTTAATGCAAGTGTCTACTGCATTATTAATAATATTCTTCCACCATCAACTTCACACATCCTGCAAGGTTAAATTAAGTACGACCTGTTCCGTTCAGAAAGTAAATGTTTATTCCTTCTCCTACAAAAGTTGGTTGTTCGCTTCTTATTCTCCACTACAAAAGTATATATGAGAAGGCCAGTGGAATTCACCACTGATTCCACTGCTACAGCAGGTGTAGCCTTTTTTGTATCTGCCACAGTATGCAATGTGTTGTGCACTGTAGCATATGTAGACAAGTAAAAATAATATATTAAATACAAGATAAATCTGCAATCTTAACTAACCCTCATAGATGTAAATCCATACCTAAATAATCACTTTATCCATAGGTGGTTTCATTTTCAGTTTGGTCCACTATTTCCTCAGAATTTGGGTTATTTCTGTAGTAATCAACTCTAACCCAAGAGCTGTGTTGGTACATCACTAGCAAAGCTAAATAGTAAACTGGTCTTAACTGGCCAGAGAGGGAGGCAGACTACCACCAATAGGGTTCTCTACATGTATACTTTATTGTATTACAAGTAGCTATTGCTAGCAGTAGGGAGTGCAATCACTGGCAGGGAGTTTGGATCGTTTTTCCTCAATTATTTTTGGATTTCAACTCTGGATTATAATTTTTTACCAAGAGGTATGACTCCTTTTAACATATTCATTTCAGTAAAGACTAATTGCAAGTGATAAATATTACAAGTTGTCTGCATTTTGATGACTTTCTTGTCTAGCATATCAGTATTGAATATTCACATACTGGAAATACTGTATACCAGTGCAAGGGGCTTATACAGTAAGCCCCTTGACTTGCAGGGGTGCTGCTACAGTACATCACCAATACGGGTAGAAGGGAGTTCTGTTCCTCTGGACTACGCCCAGGCGGAACTCTACACCATCTTTGTGCCATCTATGAATTTAAATAAAAATGCAAACCAAATCCCCTACTAACGGCCTCAAAGCGTACATGAATCAGCAACAATAATTTTAACATAAGTAAAGGGCGGCAAGGGCCCGTCACACATTCACGGTGCCAACACGGATGACCACGGATTGACGGTCCGGGGTACTCCCAGTTGGGTCCGGGATGCTCCTTGTTGCCTCCGGCGTCCTCCGTGTTGCCATGGCGTCATCCTTGGGCGCAGCGGGGAAAATTAAACCTGCTTAATTTTCACCGGGAGCTCCGTGTTGAGACCGGCCAAAATTCTATTGTTCAGCTCATCCGTGTTGACTCCGTGTTGCTTCCTTGCTTATCCGTATATACACCGTACTTCACCGTGTTCGTACCGTACTTATCCGTGTCGGCACCGTACTTGGACCGTACTGACACCGGCCCTCGATCCGTGTTGGAACCGTGAATGTGTGACGGGCCCTTAACAGTATACTCTCATTAACAATGTATAGAGATTCATTCCAACTTCATACATCACTTTCCAGACAATAAATCTTCAGGTTTTTAACATTTATATAATTTTACACTACATACAAGAAAATATCCATAATAGTGTACTTTATAAGTATTGTATTTCCATTTAGCCTCTCATAGGCAATTTTACATGCCTGCTTAAACATACAATATATTACACTCCACTCTACATGCCACGCCCACCCCCACAAATAAAAAGCAAATCTAACTCACCGATAACTGGGTCATGAGTTGGTCTACAATTTAATTTGGCTTGTCAAACAGCTCAAAATAAAAGAAAGGATGCACCTGGATTCCATGTAGCACTCTGGCTAAAATCAAACACCGTCAAATTACAGTGAGTTCAAAATGGTGGCGTCACCTCTGCCAACCAACATCCTCACTCTTCAAGTTTCATGTAGTTTCTGCCCACTGGGAAGGGGAACTACATGTACCTGTATCTAACACACCCAAAAGGTGCCTGCCCCAAAACCCTATCAACCGGAAAACCCTTTGATTTCCAGCTGGCTAGAATAATGGATCAACTTGCGCAACCTAGCAACACCCATTCACACCCAAATGTATTTCATTGTCATCAATGGCACACTCTTCCATACAACTGCAAAGCCATGTTCTCTTTACTGTTTTAGCACCACATAGCATCGGTTCTGCTATAAGCATGGTGTATGTGCGCACAACCAAAAGCCATTTTTTATATGCAAATTAAACACTTTCTCAATAAAACCCAAAGTCATTCCTGGTTCGTCTGTCGCCCTCTCTCATGGCTATCTAAATAAAAAGAAATACTAAGGAAATATAAAAGAAACAAAAATAAAATTAGAAATAAATACATTTTCATTGTGACAGTGGACCGCTACTCAAAATACGGAATGATTTTTACTATTCATAATACGAGAAGAGGACCGCTACTCATAATATGAGAAGAGGGTCGCTATTCATAATACGGAATGGGGTCGCTACTCATAATACGAGAAAAGGGTCACTATTCATAATATGGAATGAGGGTCGCTAATACTCGCTATTCATAATATGGAATGAGGGTCGCTAATACTCGCTATTCATAATATGGAATGAGGGTCGCTATAGTCATAATACGAGAAGAGGACCGCTACTCATAATACGGAATGAGGGTCGCTAGTCATGATACGGAATAAGGGTCGCTATTCATAATATGAGAAGAGGGTCGCTAGTCATAATATGAGAGGAGGTCGCTATTCATAATACATTTATTCCCAGTGTCTGTATCACTATACATGCACGAGTGTGCCAATATCCTGAACTGCCAATTTTGCCGTAAAAGTAGTTTTCTTTCTGAACCTTTATTATACCATTAATATTCACCCATGCTTCTTTGAAAGCCACATTTTGTCTAAGTCATTATATAGTCTGTGTTTTCACTTCCTCTACATATTCCCGAAAATTAAGTTGTATAATAATGGATTTAAAAGCATGACTGTCCTTACTATTCACGGCGATGACTATCATCTGATAAAAGGAATTCACCAAACATTCATAGCATTACGACATGTTCTACCTTAGACGCACATTATGTAACAAGTACATGATAGTCCATTGCCAGAGCATGTCTATTTTATACATTTAGTATCTCCGCGCAAACCCATTCAGTATGACGCAGCTTTTGATATTTCTTCTTTTCTTTTATAAATATTATCATTGTGTTTTATTTGTATTGTCCCGCATTTTTCAAATCGTGGACCTCAGGTTATACTGTCTTATTACTATTATGGTCGGTATAATTCATACCAGCATTGCGTGAGATTAAATGTGATCGGATTGAAATAAATCTTCCAAAACTTGACCTAAGATAAATGTAAAACGAAAATATTCATCATGGAAATTATGTCGTATTAATGACAGCGTTTGTTTGGGTCGCCATCAAACCTACATATTATGTTTATGGCTAGCGATTTACGACACATAGCATCGTTAACGATAAAGCGTACAAACATCCGTCCTTGCCAAAAGTTAATTTTTGGGTCAAAAACTTGGTTCAATAGTCATGATAGTAGGTTCATGGTTCAATAGCGTGATCAAACAACCATGCACATCGCGTGAGAACCGCACTGTTATCAACAAAAAGAATGTGAGCATTATCTTATTTATAGTTAGTTTATAGTGTGTACTACGTCATATCGCGTTAGTGGGCGTTTTTCGTAATTAATGGTAACTGGTAACAAAAGGTGCCTTGAGCATTCGAGTGAACCGGTTTGATCGATCACTTCAATCAAAGCGGTGTAGCTAAACGGGGGGGGGGGGGGGGGGGGGGGGGGGAGGGGATGGGGTGGGTTGGTTTGTCGTGGAACTGTACCACCCATCACCCCCACCCCATATTCAGAAAAAAAAAAGTAAACCATTTGTGCGTCTCCAATCAGCCCGACCATTACGCTATTGAACAATTGTGACAGCTGCGTAGGGGTAACCTCGCTAGTCTATAAGGACCGCTGTTCATAATGTGTAACTTTCTATACGTCAATGACCGCTATACATAATACGAGAAGAGGATCCCTATTCATAATATGAAATGAGGGTCGCTAGTCATAATGTGATATGAGGATCGCTATTCATAATACGGAATGAGGGTCGGTATTCATTATACGAGAAGAGGACCGCTACACAAAATACGGAATGATGTTCGCTATTCATAATACGAGGAGAGGCCCGGTACTCATATTCTGATTGTTTTGGAAATGTACTTATCCATTTACCAAAACCTTATACACGGAGTAAAGACACTTCAGTGTGCGCTCAAGTAACTTGAACAAAAAAACAACTAATATTTTAAAAGGAACTATACTTTGTTGAAATGTACAAAGACTGGAAACTGGTTGACCAAAGGTATATTTTTGTTATTAATTTATGTCCACTTATAGTAATGTGTGACAATTTCATGTTTAATGGATGTTATACGGTCGAGTAATGAGCGAAAAGGCACAGTGATATTCGATATAGCATTGCACTGACGTTGTGCAGTTTTAACTATCCAGTACATAGTTATACATCTTAACTCTTTAATCATACATATCTTAATAACGAAAGAGAAATTTGAAAACCAAACTATATTCCATGCTTCTGTTGGTAATATAGGTTATGTGAGACCCACGTAAGTTTTGAGGATTTTGACAATGTTACTATAGATCCCTTTAAAAATATGATTTGTTTTAATGCCAGTCACTAGTTTCCATATTCGTAAGAGCGAATAATCATCACCCACTCCAATATTAAAGTTTGTATTATCTGCTTGACTATCATTAAATTGGTATAGATATTAAATTTGTAGCTCATATCTCTGCATGATAACATATACGGTATTCGTTATGAGAATGTTGGAAATAAAAATTTTGGTGGCCATTTTGTTTATGCAGATTAGGTGGTCAAAAACTAAAAATTTTACTTGGAAACAAGACTTATCGTATTCAGCATACCTTAGTTACGATAACAACGAGTCCATTCCCAGTTTATATTGCTAAATACCCTTAGCGTTCAACTTTTTCCAGACATCCCACTAGACCAGGAAATGTTTGTAGCACTGTGTACATTTTGCATATAACACATGTAATGTGTACATTGCACTATATCGCGGCATTTACATGGTTACTGTGAACATTTCATATCTCCCTTGCGAAATGGTCCTATATGAAAGAAAATACAGCTTTGAAATCGTAAGAATACATTTTATCCAGGGTAGTCGTAGACAATTTTCGAAGCCGAGACCGGCAATTTTCGACATTTTCGAGGCCGAGACCAGGGTTCTTGGCATTTTTTGAGGCCGAGACCATCAATAATGACGGTCGAGAGCGCTAAAATTTGGTCTCGAGACCGATTACAATTTGAAAGGGGGGGGGGGGGGTTCAAACCCCCCAAAACAGTCATTTTTGGGGGAAAAAGGGGGGGGGGGGTTGAACCCCAAACCCCCCTCCTGGGTACGCCTATGAACCTGACATAAACCCGAAGGATGGAAATCAACTTGGGGATATATGCGAGGGATCACCGAAGTGATGCAGCTTTTTAAAAATAATTAATTCAAACATAGAAGGAAACTGACCAGAAATATAATGTGATTAAAAGAGATCAAAGGAAAATGTGATTCCAACGGGATTCGAACCCGAGACCTCCGAATTGCTAGACCGGCATGACCGGTGCTCTTACCGACTGAGCTATATAAAACCCTATGACTGATGACGGCGCTCGTCCCTGAAACCCCTTAATTCTTCATTGCTCAATTGGTCAGAAGGTATTATAATTATGTTACTAAGAAATAACAAAATTTATATTTGATTTCTGAGACCCGAGTCTAACGTTCTTGATTTAGTTCTTCTGGACTTTACCCTGACAGTCACTATTACAATTAATGATTGAATAGAATTGCACACCATAACACGCCCATCTTTTTACTTTTGAAGATTTTGATGGTTTTGAAGGGGGGGGGGGGGGGGGGGCTCGTCAAATATTTGTTCGCAGCCAAGATCATTCATTAAGATTGGGAGTTTGGGATGGGGGGGGGGGGCAAAAACCTATGGGGGCTCACGATTTTGTTGTGTGTAGGGGCTTATGCCCAACCAGATGTGAGAGTGAGACATTGTGAGGTAGCGAAGTGACTGAGAGGGGGGAGGGTGTGGGAGGGGGGTGTCCCCCCTCCCACGGTAGGGAGCTTATGCATTTTTGGACTTGAAATTGTGCAATCTGGTGCTTAGGAAATTCGGGCTTAACATTTTGTTGTTTCCGGGAAAGCGTGTTATGATTTGATCGACCAGAAATTTGAAATATATTTTCACGAAGAAAACAAAAAATTGAAACACTAATAAATATGCACCCCAACACACACAAATGTTGTATTTATATTTAGTGTCATACACAGTTCCAACATAAACCATATGCCACATTATGTATGATCCAACAACATAGCCCATAGCCAAGAATGAGTCCCGAGGGGGCGAAGCTACCGAGGGCTGGGCAGAGCTATATAGGGAGGGTTTGGGAGGGGGTATCCCCCTCCCACGGAGAAGATTTTGCACTTATATACTTGATGTGGTGCAATTTGGTGCACGTCACACAAGAAGCCAGAGCATGCCAGCCTACACTGGAACTACGTGGCCCGGTACAGAAAAAAATACTCACCGAAGACTTTAGTTATTTACACAACAAATTGAGATCATCTGTTCGCGCGAAAATTTAAAGTGGATGTATAAACTACTTTTTGAACATTAGAATTAACAAGTCTTAGCTCATACAATTTTTTTTCCCACTCGTATACACAAAGAAAAATATCCTTACCTAAAACCTGGGAGGTGGGGGATGATTGTACGTCATCCCCCCACCTTGTGAGGTGGGGGATGCATCCCCCGCATCCCCCCGTTGTCTACTCCCCTGCTGATTACCCACCAATCACAGTCCATCATCAAGCGCTGTTTCCAAAGCACAATATCATAACACAGGCATAACTTGAATTCAGCTGGATCAGAGTCAGGAGCGTTATGAACACACTCCGTCCGTGCACAGCATATTTGAGGTAAATTTGATCTATATTTTGTTTTAATCGCATGTTTTACCCACGCTGAAATTAACAATCCAATATGATAATACTAGGTAGAAGAAGAAAATGACAAGATATTTTTAATCAGAAATTTACAAAAGAGATGACGGACTTTTGAGTGCAATTTTTTGATATTTGTATGAAGTTTATTAGTCCATTTTTAAAATACAGTTTCCATCTTGATCTTCCATATGAATACGGTAATTTTCAGCTATCCTGGAGCAATAGCTTTGGAGTAATTCTCTCTATATTGCTATTCTTGACATTATAAAATTATGGCTCCATTTATCAAAAATTGATCCCATGACTTGACACCAGATGTTAAAAGGCCTGATCTAGAAAGATCCGACCTTTAAAACTTGGTGTTTCCGTTTTTTGTAGGAAACGACCAAATTAGTCAATAAGTTTTATTCCAATTAGGGTTTCTGTGTTCTTATGTTCTTAAAACGCCATTTATTTATGTTATCCAAATGAAGTTTAATTATCTTTTGCATTTTCGCTACAGCGTTTCATTCTGAGCTGTCATCTGAAATGGTAAGTTTTCCTCTATCCCGGCGGAAGAGATTTTGAGATATCTGCTTGATATTGATATTCTTGACATTATGATATGAGGATTCAATGTTAACACATCTCCACATGTTTGTTTACATTTAATTTCCCCAAAAATTTCTTCATGCTAGGTTAGTCACACTTTTCTATTCCCCGAGCTCAGGATATGGCATGCATAAAAGTAATTTACAAAACAAAATATTATAGTTGATAATGACAGAGGATAACATTCCAGATGTAAAATTGCCACAGACTAAATGAGAAGAAGTTCAAGTTCAGAGTTAAAACAAAACCGAGATTACAATGCCAAAAACGTTTTAATGTCATAAAATATAAACAAGTTTATAAAAGCCTTTGGAGAAATAATTTTTCAAAATAAAAAAGGACTACAAATTCATGATTTTCAAAAAAAGTAAGTTTTCGCCAACAATTTCCGAGGCCAAGGGCGTAACCACTTGTTCAGTTGTGTCCTCGCGCGTGACCATTGGATATGATGGTCGAGACCGATACAAAGTGGACTGGAGACCCCTTAAAACTGGTATCCGTTGCCCCAAAACATTTTTGTTTTCGTCGAGGGGAGGGGGGGGGGGGGGGGGTGTTTGAACCCCCAAACACCCCTGGGTACGCATATGTGTTGTGTTGACTTTTAAGGGACATTAGAAGTCGAGAACAAATAGGTGGAGTGATTGAACATAACACCGTTCCAAAAGGAAGCAAATTTTTGTATCTACTTTGTTCCAGACGAAGTCATGTAAATGCAAATCGCGGATGTTGATTTTCGTGCAAGAAATAACATGTTTCGTTTGAAAATGCACATACATACGCAGTGGTTTTCCAGTTGATGCGATTAAATGTTTATACAAACAATATTTTAAACAAATTACATTTCAAATCTCAGAAAGAAAAAAACGTTGGGTGTCTAATAGTAAATTGTGCCTTCTTGTCGAAAAATAACCTCCTAGGGATCTTGTAACTTTTTTGACATGTTCAAAAAGTGATGAGTCGTTGATAAAATGTATATTGTTGTTATCTGGTATGTCCACTGGGTATTGTTTCAAGTTTCAAGTTAAATGCACGTTATATGACCGAGTAATGAGCAAAAATGCAGAGTGATATTCACTAACTCATTGCACTCACCTTGTACACGGTTTTGACGATCCAGTGGACAATTTTTTAACATTTGTACACTTCAATCGTAAATATCTTGTTACCGAAAGGGAAATTGCGACAGGCAAATTTTCATTGTGTATTTTTTTTTTGTTTTGGGAATTTTTAAATGTATTTCCATGTTTTTTCGAGCTCATTGTTTTTTTTATTGTTTTTTTACATGGAATAAATCGCAACATGTAATTATTGCAGTGGTTAGAATGAAAAATAATAATGGTTTTGTGTATCCTAGGAAAAAATCAATTTCCATAGGATTTGTACACAAATCACAAAATTTAGCCATCTTCGGGCCGACATTCACTTACAAAAGGTCATGTGGCTTCGAAACGGTATACCCGGTTGTCGCAAATTTGGTCTCAAAAGTTGCGCAAGACAAAAAAAAAAAGATTCTGCTAGGATCGAAAATTTAGGCCCTATTTTGACTCTCTCAAAAATAGTCATGTATTCGCTCAGAAAATACTTGCGCGCGTTGCGGAATTATCACGCGAAACATCAAGGTAGGTGGGGGTGGATCCACCCCACATGGTGGGCATGTACTGCAGAGTACTGCTCACCAGTTGGGTGGAATCCACCCCACCCCCTTGTTTCGGGTGATAATTCCGCAACTCGCGCAGGTATCCCCGCGCGACTACACGAGTTTTTATTTTTTTTATTAGAGTCTTGCGCAACTTTTGAGACCAAATTTGCTTCAACCGGGAGAACAATATGCGTGAAATCCTAAATCAAAAGCTCTCCTGTCTTCACGATCTGGAAGTAGCCATCGATAGAAAATTGCAAAAACTTGATGATCTTGAGAAGTCCGTCTCTACAAATTCGATGGAGGTGAAGAACCTCACACACTGGCTCATCTAGAGCAGCACTCACGTCGCAATAATATACGCATCCTGGGAGTGGAGACGACGCCTGATGAGAATACGGACGACATCGTGCGAGAAGTCGCCCATCGGATCGGCATTAACATCAGCCCCGGAGACATCGATCGCTCGCATCGCCTTCACAGACCGGGCAATGCTCCAGAGAGGCTCAAGGATCCTACGCCAATGCAGCTCGTGCTAGCAACACCACTCCTCCGCCGATTATCGTTAAGTTCACATCATACAAACCAAAATTCCAGATGATGAAGCACAGAAGGAAGTTGAAAGGCTCTGGCATCGTCGTTGTCGAGGACCTAACAAAGAAAAACGCTCACCTTCAGTCTCAAACATCGAACAAAAAAACAACGTGAAGGCAACTTGGTCTCTAGATGGTCGTGTCTACGCTCTGGTCAAAACCACAGACGGACGGGAGATGAGAAAGCACATCACAAGTCTTACTGACCTGTAAGCTAACTTTGAAATTTGTGAACATTGCGCTTTATAATGTGTTTTTAACTTTGATTAGGAACTGAATTTTTACTATATTTAGGCCTATACAATTTGTATTTTCTCTCGTATTTATTCTTTCCGGTGGTATCATTTCTGTACTCTTAACCAAATTCTGTTATTTGTTTTTGTTTTTGTTTTTTTTTCTGTCTAAAGTTATATTGTTGTGGCTGACCGAAATGTGTGCAAACAATTTTTAGATACTTTTCATTATAAATCTTTCACTGAAACGTTATCTGCTATTAAAGAAGACATTTCACATGGTGCAAATCAAAATTGTTTATTACCCGATGAATTTAATGATTTTGCTACTAAATATGATTTAAATAAATATTTACTTGTCTTCATATTAAAAGGATTTAGTAACTTTGTTGACATGTGCAAAAGGGATGAATAGTTGATATAATGAATATTGTTGTTATCTGATATGTCCACTGGGTATTGTGTGAAAATTTCAACTTAAATGGACGTTATATGGCCGAGTAATGAGCAAAAATGCAAAGTGATATTCACTAACTCATTGCACTCACCTTGTACACGGTTTACAAGATCCAATGGATAATTCAACATCTGAATAATTCAATCGTAAATATCTTTTTACCAAAGGAGAAATTTGAAAAACCGAGACCTGTTCCATGATGTTTTTGTTAATACGAATGCCGCTTTAATTCCAATTGGATTTTGAGGATTTGGGCAATGTTACTAAATCTCTTTAATTGTAAAAGTGTAAAAAAAACTTCGATAATCTTAGTTCTTTTGTTAATATAATTAATCATAAATTGTGTGCAATAGGATTATCGGAGACATGGTTAAAACCCAATGATCCAGCTTATAATCTTGCTGGATATACATTTGCTGGTAATGAACGGCAGAATCGCAATGGAGGTGGAGTTGGTATTTATGTTCGCAATGATTTAAATTTTAAACGTAGACTTGATTTGGATATAAATGATAATGAAATCGAATCTATTTTTTATTGAAATCGAAACTAAAAAGAGAAATATTATTTTTGGATCTATATTATAGACCACCCAGTTTATGATTGCCGTTTTTTTGAGAATCTTTAAATTCAGTTTTAAATGTACAGTAGTTAATAAGGAAAATAAATCAACATATTTTGTTGGAGATTATAATATGATTTTATTGAATGCAAATTCTTGCCAACAAATTAATGATTTTTTAGATGTGTTTATGATTCATATTATGTTTCCAGTGATTCATTATCCTACTAAAGTTACAATCAATTCTGCAACATTAATTGACAATATTTTTACAAACGATATTGAAAATTTAAGTAGTGGTATTTTATTTGCCGATATAAGTGATGATATTCATTATATTTTGTGTTAATTCCTTAAAAACTTAAAATAATTCGGACTTTTTATTTATTAGACGTGATATTTTTGAAAGTATTTTAATTTTTTTATTTAATGATTTTTTGTGTCAATATTGGCCCTTCGTTGACACAAAACATGCATAATTCTCAGTTTTATAATATTGAAAATAATGTGCAATATTTAATCATCAATCTGCCTTTTTTAATCCAATAACCCCCAAATAAATTATTGATATTGTTTGTAATATATAAAGAATCGATCAAGTACTGGTTCCGATGAAATTGATGTATCGATTGTAAAACGAGTAATTCATATAATTTGTTATCCGTTGTGTACTATTTTTAATTTATCAATGAGTATGGGTATATTCCCAGATGCACTAAAAAATAGCAAAGGTTGTACCTGTTTTTAAAAAGGGATTAGTTGATTGTATTGATAATTATCGACCTATATCTGTCTTGCACGTATTTTCAAAACTTTTAGAAAAATGTATTTTTAATAGACTTTTAACGTTTTAAAACCAGTGCAATATTTTATCAGAAAACCAGTATGGATTCCGTCCGGAGTACTCTACATCCTCTGCCTTAGTTAATTTGATTTATGAAGTTACAAATGCAATCAATAATAACAAGATTTTGATTGGATTTATTCCTTGATTTAAGTAAAGCTTTTGATACTTTAGATCATTCGATTTTGTTTTATAAATTAGAAAACTATGGTTTTCGTGGTACTCTTTTGGATTTATTTGAATATTATCTAACAAATCGTAAACAGTTAGTAATTGTAAATGATCAGGAGTCTGATTTTAATGCTGTAGGATGTAGAGTGCCCCAGCGATCCATTCTCGGTCCCCTTTTGTTTATTATTTATATGAATGATATCTGTTACGCGTCTCAAAAGTTGCAATATATTTTATATGCAGATGACACCAGTGTTTTCTTATCCGACGAAAATATTGATGATTTGATTTGTAATTTTAATGATGAATTATCCCAAATAAATTCGTGGTTAATTTCTAATAAATTAGTTATAAATACTACAAAGACTTATTATAAATTGTTACTAATAAGGTGATTAATTATGATACAATTGTCGTTTCTTTGTATAATAATTATATTAATCGTTGTTCATCTTTAATATTGTTAGGTGTAACCATTGATAATTAATTCAACTGGAAGGAACACATTGATGTCATCTGTACTAACATTTTCAAAAGGTATTGGTATTTTGATTAGATTTAAACATTTTCCTAAGAATATTTTAATTATGATTCATAATGCCATAGTATTTCCATATCTTAATTATTGCAATCTCGCCTGGGGATCTGCAACTAATTATACAATGACTAGATCAATTCGGTTACAAAAAAAAGAGCCATTAGAATTATTTTACATGTCGATTATTTTGCTCATACTAAACCTTTTTTTTTAGAATTGAAATTTAAAAATTTTAGATCTTTGTAAATGCAATTTAGCAATATGTATGCATTTATGTTATAATAATGTTATACCCAAAGGTCTTTTGGGTAAATGTTCTCTTAATAATGAAATTCATTCACATAATACTCGAAGCTCTACTAATTTTCATTTACTTCTAAGTAGACTAAATGTAACAAAACATTCCATATATTTCAATGGCCCTAAACTTTGGAACGATTTACCGCGTGAAATTAAACTTAGTCCATCAATCAATATTTGTATAAGGAGATATAAAATGTTTTTAATTGATCAGTATTAATTCGATTTATAATCTAGATATTGCATTCGGTCGTGTATTTTTTTCTCTCTTTCCTCGGTCTTGGTATTTTTTAGGGTATTATATTTTCCCCAAATACTATTTCAAATATTCATACCGGTGGTAGCATTCATAAAGCCAATGGCTTTCCTAGCTGCCTTCACATTCTCATAATTATTTTTGTTGTATTCTAATTATGTTGTAATTTCTGTATCAATGATATTAATCTTTGTTTTGTATTTGATATGTTTTTTATGATAAATGAAATAAAGAACAATTTGTTCCAGTGACACACCAGACAGCCTAAAGTGACAAACTAAATCTGTGGTGGGTGTTGCACGAACTCCTACAGGCCTCTTCTGAAAATTGGCTCCAGGATACGAACAGCAAATAACGGGACTTAGTAACATAGTCCAAATCCTCAAAATCCAATTGGAATTCTAGCGGTTCCCTCATACCCTGTTGTATTCTAATTGACAAAAAAGCATGGGACAGGTTTTGGCTTTTCAAATTTCCCTTTCGTTCAGATGTCAAATTATCCAATGGATCGTCAGAACTGTGGACAAAGTAAGTGCAATGAATTAGTTAATGTCACTTTGCATTTTTGCTCATTACTCGGCCATATAAAGTCCATTTAACTTGAAATTGTCACACAATACCCAGTGGTCATATCTGATAACAACAATATACATTGTATTAACCACTCATCACCTTTTGCACATGTCAACAAAGTTACTAGATCCCTTTAAACAATGGTGAACTTCGGATCGTTTTATCTGCATAATTTGCCTCATTCAAATGTTAGATTATGATTATTACAAGTGTGTTTGCACAAGTACTGCATCAAAAAAAAAATTGTTTTGCAAAAACAATATATAATTCTTGAAATGATTTCTAGGTCAATATTGAATCTAGCTGGAAAAATTCGAACCTTTTAATCAGCAAAATTGACCTCCTTAAAATTTGAGATACCGATAATATACCTGCATCAAGAGAATAATAGCCATGCATGTCAGAGTTAAGCCGGTCACTTGTAATGTCATATCCTATAAATTTCGGGACACAATGTTACTCGTGACCGGCTAAACTCTGACTGGAATGTGAAGAGATTCTTTGTCTGGATGAATTAGAGAAGAGATTTACTTTGATAATGGTTAAATAGTTAAACCGGTTACTTCACCGGTAATTCTTGTCCTTTTAGCATGACATGAAGTTGTGCCACTGATGAGAATTTGGTGACTATGATTTATAGACTCTATTTTACAAATTCTACTCGTGAAATGGTCTTTTAACATATCACACATTATAGTATACGTTTGGCGCAAGGGAACGCATGTAAAAAATCACAACAATTTTCAGTCAGATGGATGAAAAAGGGGGCACAAACTCCTGGTAAGGTTAATAATTTCTGCCTCACTTTAAAGGGGTAGTTTAGTTTTGGTAAGGCTGAACTTTAGTAACCAAACCTGGACAGTAACACTATAAACTAATGGTTATAACTCCACCATGCTCGAAATGTATAACAAATTACAAATGACTAAGTAAAAAGCCCGTTATCATTCAAAAAGAGCCATTAAAACTCAAGAGGGCGCTTTCTTAAAAAGCATTGGTTTCAACCATTTTTCATACAAAATTATGTATGTGATGTTTTATTGAAATAATGATTAAATAGAGAGATCATCAACAACTATTTTTAAAAAGCTTTTGAAAATTTTTGAAAAAGTGCAAGCATTTTTTTTATTTTTTGAAAAAATCATCTAATTATTTGGGCCCCAAATAATTATAAGATCAGATATTATATTTCAGCCGTTTCTGGGTCGACTTTGACCAAATAAAGTTTATTCTGCCATTCAAATTGCATGTTCTCTCAAATTCGACACTCAGTTTTTCATTAACTCACAAACAAATTGTGATGTGCAGCGCCCTCTCTACCAAAACTAATCTACCCCTTTAAACCCATAAAAAAGATCTTTTCACATTCCGACTGTCATATTTCTTTCTATTTTCTGTAAATTTAGCAAAACCTTCAACGAAAGCCACAAAAAGCCATACATTTTGTCTTTTGCACGGGTCAGGAACACGGCAAACAGTACACTATATCGAAAACATGAATGAGAAATATCTGAAAATCTAACCAACATCATAGCTTCCAAGATAATGCAGACTAAAGTTTAAATTAAACGAGATAAATTAACCAGCCATTTTTTTCAATAAAATGCTCATATACAGAATAATATCACATTAAAGTATGCCATGTAATTTTCTCGTTGTTCATAGAGCGCCAAATCGAGAAACGGGTAGTACGATAAAAACTTTGATCGTGGCTCATTGTTCGCGCTCGCAATGCGATCCGACTGCTGAGCGGTGAGTTTGCTCGCTCAAGAGGCTGAAATATGACACCTGCGTCCCGCGAGCGAACGTTATCGCTTTTTTTTGGGAAAGCTATTATATCCTTAATCGGAACTTTTACCTCACTGATAAGTAGACAATATACATACAATACGAAGAAAACCACATCATTAAAATGGAAGATACACAAACTGAAAAATAGTAAAAACAAGTTCAGGTGTTTAGGCAAATAAAAGTTAAAGGCCTATGCAACTCTAGAATGGAGTTTATCCTACTTTATACATCGTAATATGCTTGTATATTTCTCATAACATTTCCCCGACTCAGATTTTTGCTTTGGAAGAAATATATGAAAACACTATCGGGTACACCACTATTCACGGGAACGCTGGAGGCCGCCATTATTAGGTATGTGTGGACGTACACCACTGTGATCGAACAATGGTGCATTCCTGCACTTAACTCAATTCAATAACACCAATTCAAACCATTGTTTGAATAGACGCTTTGATGAGTCTGCAAATCAGTGTAAAGCTTTTCTTCTTGTTCGGCCATCCGCACATACGTCAGAATTTGCGAAGCATGTCGGGTAATTACCCGAACATGGCCGCTCCCATCATCTTTTGCCGTCGTAACAATTAGTAAAATTTGGGTATGTTCACAGAAAGATCTTATGGGATCCAGTAGGTCAAAATTGTCAAGTAATTTTTTATTTTGTTAAAATATTTTTTTGATGCACAGGCATGAGTGGATCGGTAAGAATTGAATGCTAATTGACCAATCAGAATGCAGGGATTCTTCTACCCATTTTATAATGAATAATAGCCCACCAGGTGAGATATAAATCTAACTCAAATATAGGCAAAGAGCGCTATAAAAGACATCCTCATAGGCCAATCAATGGTTCATAGCAGCTTAAGATTTCTGAGTGCCCTCAGGGGGGGGGGGGGGGGCAGTGGGGGACACAGGATTTTCCAGGGGGAGCCAAAAAAACAAATTATGGATGACCCAACGACGCGAGGGAGCGAAGCGACCGAGGGGGGGGGGGGGGGGGGGGGGGGAGGAGGAGGGTGTGTCCCCCCTCCCACGGTGTGGAGCTTTTGCAATTTGTATGATAAAATGGTGGGATTTGGTGCATACTTTGCTGGGTATTTTTGTATCCATCTTTGCCTTTTCTTTATCATTCATCCGAATTAAAAGGAGAGAGAATAAAGGATATAAGAAACAAAATTCCCCATTTCCCCCCGTTTAAATTTCTATAAAACAAAACAATACCGTAGACATACAAGTAACACCAAGTAAGCCTGGCATAACCATGGGCGGCGGAATTTTTTTTTTTTGGGGGGTGGCTAATATTTCTAGTAATTATTAAGCCAGTTCGTAATTACAATCTGCGCATGCGCGTAATTACCGATCCACACTTCCAGGTCAAGCATCTGCAGGTTAGGTAGTTAGGGCTCCACAAAGTCATGCAGAATCTGGAGATGCAGGGGTGGCGCCAGGGTATTTTCTAAGGGAGGCGAAGGTGTATACTTTGAGGGCGCGAAGCGCCCGAGCGCCGGAGCGAAGCGAACGTGCGGGGGAGGGTGTGGGAGGGGGGGTGTCCCCCCCTCTCACACCAGGGAGCTTTGGCAATTTTTACACTAGAATGGAGCTATCTGGTGCATATCGGAGGTGAATTCTTCAAAAAAATGGCTATTAAACTGTATGTCCCCCCCTTAACTCAATTCAATAACACCAATTCAAACCATTGTTTGAATAGACGCTTTGATGAGTTTGATAGTTGAGTTCTGGTAAGGAGAGTACAGTTTTGGTAAAACTGAATTTTAGTAACCAAAACCTGCATCATTACATTACAAACTAATAGTTATAACTAGAAAGGAACACAAAATTACAAATGACGTAGTAAAGATCATGTTATCATTAAAAAAGAGCCGTTAAAACGTAAGAGGGCGCTCTCTAAACACTCATCGGTTTCAACCATTTTGAATAAAATATTGTGCATGTGATGCTTTGTTGAAATAGTGATTAGATAGAGAAATAACCAACAACTATTTAAATACCTATTTTGTAACTTTTTGAAAAGAGGAAGCATTTTTTAAAATTTTTAACGGCTGGTTCAAAATTTTCTAATAAACCCGGGGCCCCAGGTTTATTACAAATTGTTATATTTATGGATATTTCAGCCGTCTCTGAACCGATTTTGATCAAACAAAGATGATTTCATTATTTAAATATTATGCTCTTTCAAATTTTACACTCAGTTTTTCATTACCTCACACAAAAAAAAAAGTAGTCTAGCGCCCTCTCTACCAAAACTCAACTATCCCTTTAACATCGGAAATTGCCATTTGTTTCAATATTATTGTATGGGTATATTCGTGTTATGTGTAATGATATTGCGTTTTGAAGGGTAATTTATAAACACCCGAGGTTGTAGAATATTATATACGAATGCGAGCGGAGCGAGCTTGAAATTTGTAGCAATTTAACATCGGAAATTGCCATTTGTTTCAATATTATTGTATGGGTATATTCGTGTTATGTGTTATGATATTGCGTTTTGAAGAGTAATATATAAACATCCGAGGTTGTAGAATATTATATATATACGAATGCAAGCGGAGCGAGCTTTAACATTTTAGCAATTTTACATCGGAAAATTGCCATTTGTTTTAATATTATTGTATGGGTATATTCGTCTATGACTTATGATATGACGTTATTAAGGGTAATATACAGTATAAACACCAGAGTTTATGAAATATTATATATGCGACTGCGAGCGGAGCGAGCTTGAAAATTTTTGCAATTTAACATTGAAAATTGCCATTTGTTTCAATATTATTGTATGGGTATATTCGTGTTATGTGTTATGATATTGCGTTTTGAAGGGTAATATATAAACACCCGAGGTTGTAGAATATAATACATATACGAATGCGAGCGGAGCGAGCTTGAAAATTTTAGCAATTTAACATTGGAAATTGCCCTTTAAACCATTCAAACCATTGTTTGAATAGACGCTTTGATGAGTTTGACAATTTTAGCAATTTAAAGGGATAGTTGAGTTCTGGTAAGGAGAGTACAGTTTTGGTAAAACTGAATTTTAGTAACCAAAACCTGCATCATTACATTACAAACTAATAGTTATAACTAGAAAGGAACACAAAATTACAAATGACGTAGTAAAGATCATGTTATCATTAAAAAAGAGCCGTTAAAACGTAAGAGGGCGCTCTCTAAACACTCATCGGTTTCAACCATTTTGAATAAAATATTGTGCATGTGATGCTTTGTTGAAATAGTGATTAGATAGAGAAATAACCAACAACTATTTAAATACCTATTTTGTAACTTTTTGAAAAGAGGAAGCATTTTTTTGAATTTTTAACGGCTGGTTCAAAATTCTCTAATAAACCCGGGGCCCCAGGTTTATTACAAATTGTTATATTTATGGATATTTCAGCCGTCTCTGAACCGATTTTGATCAAACAAAGATGATTTCATTATTTAAATATTATGCTCTTTCAAATTTTACACTCAGTTTTTCATTACCTCACACAAAAAAAAAAGTAGTCTAGCGCCCTCTCTACCAAAACTCAACTATCCCTTTAACATCGGAAATTGCCATTTGTTTCAATATTATTGTATGGGTATATTCGTGTTATGTGTAATGATATTGCGTTTTGAAGGGTAATTTATAAACACCCGAGGTTGTAGAATATTATATACGAATGCGAGCGGAGCGAGCTTGAAATTTGTAGCAATTTAACATCGGAAATTGCCATTTGTTTCAATATTATTGTATGGGTATATTCGTGTTATGTGTTATGATATTGCGTTTTGAAGAGTAATATATAAACATCCGAGGTTGTAGAATATTATATATATACGAATGCAAGCGGAGCGAGCTTTAACATTTTAGCAATTTTACATCGGAAAATTGCCATTTGTTTTAATATTATTGTATGGGTATATTCGTCTATGACTTATGATATGACGTTATTAAGGGTAATATACAGTATAAACACCAGAGTTTATGAAATATTATATATGCGACTGCGAGCGGAGCGAGCTTGAAATTTTTTGCAATTTAACATTGAAAATTGCCATTTGTTTCAATATTATTGTATGGGTATATTCGTGTTATGTGTTATGATATTGCGTTTTGAAGGGTAATATATAAACACCCGAGGTTGTAGAATATAATACATATACGAATGCGAGCGGAGCGAGCTTGACAATTTTAGCAATTTAACATTGGAAATTGTCCTTTATTTCAATAATATTGTATGGGTATATTCGTGTTATGTGTTATGATATTGCGTTTTGAAGGGTAATATGTAAACACCCGAGGTTGTAGAATATTATATACGAATGCGAGCGGGCTGCGCTGCGCTGCACGCCGGAAAAAACAACAAACAAAAACAAACAAAAACATGTGTTGCCATTGTACTGTACACGACCGGCCCTTTCCGTATACGGTATTTTTCATCGAATTTTCTGTTGGTTTTTCCTTCTCTCTTCTTGCTCGTACCCTACTTGTAACCAATCAGGAGTGCCATGTCGCGTGCACTGCGAATAAAATGATTGGGCCTTCACTCTGCAGAAATTGATCATGTTACACACAAATAATTCAAGTATCCTTTTATTGAAAGTATATTTTGCTTCATAAGAAAAAATGATAATAATCAAAGGTAGGGTGAATTTATGGACAGTGCCTTTAGTAATTTTTGTTGTTGTTGTTTAGCTTTCGGGGGGGGGGGGGGGGGTAGTCGTAGCAAATTTTCGAAGCCGAGACCAAAAGTTTTCGACATTTTCGAGGCCAAGACCACGGTTTTTCGACATTTTCGAAGCCAAGACCACGGTTTTTCGCACTTTTCGAGGCCGAGACCACGGTTTTCGCACTTTTCGAGACCGGGGACACGGTTTTCGCACTTTTCGAGGCCGAGACCATCGAAAATGACGATCGAGACCTCTAAAATTTGGTCTCGAGACCATTTACAATTTGAAAAAGGGGGGGGGGGGGGTTAAAACCCACCCAAAACAATAATTTTGGGGTCAAAGGGGGGGGGGGGGGGTTTAACCCCCCCTGGGTACGCCTATGGTCTTGAATGATTGAACTCCATTACATTGACTGCAGCATGTATGAAGCTCCTGCCAGTTAAGTGGGTTTTTGACTTGGGTTCTGATAGAGCATGGCTCGGCATTGACGTGCTGGTATGAGTTGCTCTTCTAGGGTGTTTTGTTAGTGATGTTTTGTTGAAATAATGATTAAATAGAAAGATCATCAACAACTATTTAAAACCGCTTTTGAAAATTTTTGAAAAAGTGTAAGCATTTTGTTTTCTTTTTTTAAATCATCGAATAAATTTGGGGCCCAAATTTATTACGATTGGATATATTTATTAATCATTCAGCCATTTCTGAACCGATTTTTACCAAATAAAGTTTATTCTGCCATTGAAATTACATGTTCTTTCAAATTCGACACTCAGTTTTTCATTACCTCACAAACAAATTGTGTTGTGCAGCTCCCTCTCTACCAAAACCGAACTACCCCTTTAACTTTATAATTTTATCAGCTTATGAGCGTTTTTAAAAGATGTGATTTTCCTGATTTAGACGCCCTTTAATTCCTTTTGATTTCCTTTAATCGTACCTTGTGTTTATTAATTATAACAATTGTTCCACGTCTCTCAAATCAAATCAGACATATGCTTTATCGGTACTTATGGTAAGTGTTCATTTTCTAGTTGTGATTAATGTGCAAATCAGTATTTTATAGTGATGATAGGCATGCACAAAAAAAAAACATTGACATTTGTACGACATTTTAAAGTAGTTTCACATCTTAGACCCCATGGGAAAAATAAATCTCAAATAGATAGTAAATATTGATTGAATGTGTCAATAAGGGGAAAACTTGAATGTCACCAGTTTCGTTTGTTCTTTAAAGGGATCTAGTAAACGTGTTGATAAATGCAATAGTTAAAGAAGATTGGTACTATATTCGATGCCCTCTGGGTGATGTGTGGACATCTCATGTAAAATGAATGTCATATGGTCAAGTAATAAGCACAAAGTACCATAATTAGACTCATAGCCATAGGCTACCATAGACCCACACTTCTTTGTTCTCACAAAAATCAGAAGGTAATTCAATATTTTTTCGTGAGAAAAACAACAACAGGGCACGGTATAAATATTTGCAAGTGAGTTTGATCGATTCGTGTAACGTTGAAAGATTCCTTTATCAAAGATCTTTCTCGAGTTCAAGCTAATTTACATAATTTTGTTATCTTCTTTTAGCGACCATGGGTTTCGGTTTCGCAGGTATTTTATTGTCCATACATCACACTCAAAGATTGTCATAGTATAATACGAAAGTACATACATTGTATTCAAAGTACTTATTATAAAAAGGGGTGGCCCAGAAAAAGCGCGGAACGTTACTACAAGTTTAAAGCCAAATAAAAGTATTTGGAAATGCTCCACATACGAAACATAGTAAATATGCTTTCACCACATACCACCGTACCACGTGAAAGCATATCATAACTTAAATGTTAATGTAACCATTTGGACAAAAACTGCTTGGAAATTGACTACTTGGGTATTAAAGGTTCAAAATAAAACGATCTGTGACACAGATCAACCAAACCGCGGAACGCTGCGTGCAAATAATTATGCTAGCCCACGTGCTCACGGTATGCGGGCTTGTCGATATCTCCAGCCCAGTGCTAGCTGCGTGGACAGGTGCAAACGGGCGGTGAATTTAGGCCAAAATTTTCTGGCGTGGATTGATTTCCTCTGATATTTCTGCATTTAACGATACTAACGTTCGACGTTCCACACAAACCCTTTTTTAATACTTATTCAACAATATTAATCAATTAGTTTGGCCAATAAATGTTTTTGTAACTTTCCCAATACTTTTATTTGGCTTTAAGCCCAGTTCATTTACGAAGTGTGCTGCCTACGACAAGCGAAAGAAGTGAATTCCTGGCCAAATTTGAAAGAATTGCGTTACTAGAATCTCTCTATTAAACAAACCTTACCTACCAAAAATATCTTATCTTGTAATTGTTTTTGTTGGTAAAAGATTTCCGATATCGTGAAACCATTTAACGTGTGTTCTCCCCGTGTTATGGGTAGTATGCCGATCCCTTTTTTCTGGGCCACCCCGTACTTCCTCTTCAATTTGATAAACGATAACTACTTCACTACTTCACTACTTTCACATCAAATGGCTTGTGGAGCATGATATTTTAGCTCTTGGTCGCCTGGCATATCACTTCTGAGAAGCAAACTAACATCATGCTCAAAATGCCCTAGTTTGATGTATTAGGTACATCAAATGAACTCGCGCTTAGTACGAACCTTGCTTTATACATACACATTGACAAAGCAAAATCGAAATTCACCATGGATTACGCAATTTGTATCACTAAATTGCTGGTATATTATACTCTTGTATACAATATTGTAAGTTGTGATTCATTGACAGCCTGCAACATGCAACTTGCAAAGTTTGAGGAGGAACCGGCCGATGTGACTGTCATCGAGGGCGATAACGCAACTTTCACGTGTACGGTGTCGAACTACGACCATCATATCGATTCTGTGATGTGGTTTTTGCTAAGCCCATACGATAACGGGAACATTCTTCCAAGTTCTGTGTACGTTGCTGACGGGGTATTACAGTCTAAATATACGTTTCCTAGAGTAGGGAGGACAAGGCTTAGCTTGCGATGTAGCATACAAACTTATGACTCGATTGGGTTCATTCGGACATGTAATTCCAGAACGGCTGAACTCATTGTGAAGTTTATCCCAAGTGAAGATGATCTAATATGTAGTCCTTCAGGGCCGATTGTAGCGCGAGAAGGTGATACCTTTGAAATATCTTGCTTCATTTCATCAGGAAGTCTCTATGTCAACCTGTCATGGGATATCATCGGCTTGAATATTTCTCTTCCAATTAGTAGTTTGATGGAAGGGAATAACAAGACTCTGAAACATGATTTACCTATTACAAACGCCTTGCATGAAAGAGAAGTGATGTGCTCAGCGAGGAGCGCTGATACTGTTTCTTGTACGATCGGTCCATTTACTGTCCTCTCTAAACCTCGAGTGGCTATATTTCCAGCAATAGTCTACATCACCTTGGATAATCTTGCCAAGAAAGGCCTACAACTGGAATGCCGCGATCACGGACATCCACCAATCCACGGATATGCGTGGCAATGCAACCCTGCGCACCTTGTTAACGGCTGTCATCAAAACTACAGCTCCATTAACATCTCAATGACCGAAACTCTCAGAAATCAAACAATTGATGGTCAACTTGTCATAACCGTGCTCCGTTTTGCACACAATGATGAAGGCAACTCGAATTCATCTTCCAAACTAATAATTAGAGACTCAGGTTATATCAGTCAAGGTATTTCCTTTGGGAATTGTGAAAACATCACTTTAAACGCTAAAGAATTGACGAAAGACATAACGTCAACACAATTTCGAAGAGAATTCGTTTGTGAGGTCAGTTTTTTCAACTGCAATGTAGCTATCAACGTCGAAGATTTTATCAACAACAAACATTTAACCTCGATTAATGTCACTCTTGGTAACAACGCTACGCAGTCTTTGTTTACAAAAACTGTAGGGAATGGAGACTTGCAAGAAGGAACAATTTTAACCTGTAGAGTAAAGGTACTTTAGTTTACCTTGGAAGATACGATCATGATTACAAATGGTCCCACCGATTCATCAGAGATATCGACGTCGACAATGCGAAGCGAACTCGACTTGAATTATGCACCTGAAATGACAATTTCAGTTGCAAAGGATAAACATTTCTTTACAATTACCACCACGGTAGCAGTTGTTTCCGGAAGTCTCTTTATTGCTTGTATTTTTACAGTGATGGGTATAGTTCTCCATAAGTACGTGATAAGTCGTATAAACCAAACCGACATCATTCAAATGAAAGAATGCATCTCTCCGTGCACGGAAGCCAGTTCTGCCTTCGAATGTTCAAAGCTTGAAGGAACAGTCAACAGCGATTCTTTAGACCCGTACTACGAGGAAGCTACATTTCTGGGGGAAATCAACGATGATCACAAAACTCGCAAACACGACTATGACAATAGGCATACATCTGATAATTTCTGCAGGAATACAGACATGAATCCAAATGCTGATCAAAGTTTGGACACGCACGATTCTAGATATGACGGCTACGAGATACCAGATTGTGCAAGAAGGTGGGGACATAGTGAGGCACGAAGTGAGACTGACAGTGATTTGTACATCAATCAAATCGTACTTGACATGCATACGATGAAGACACATGGACAAACAATGTCCCCATATGCATTAAAGGAACAAAATTCCACTTTCCCAGAGCCACCACCATTCCCTGAATTACAGAATGTGCGAATCGCACAAGATATGCCTCCCGGATCTACATGATTTGCAACATAGTTCCTGTAAATTCGTTCACATTAGCTAATGTAGCGCGGTGCTAATCTATCTCTCTGCACCGCCCATACTCGGGGGTCCGTTGCCAGGCTGGGAGGCGGTCTGGCCCTGTTTGTGGATTATCACTTCTTACAATAACTACCGGATTTGTGCCTTACTAGTTATGCATGTCGAATGGTCTGGTTTGCAATGGGGTCACGGCGGGGAATTTACGCTATTAGATCTCCGTTACTTTTCCTGCTGGGTATAATGCCCATTCAGACTATACGGGGCTATACGTAGGCCGATTTTTTTTTATTGTATCAACTGGTTAAGTGTTTCAAGGTTTAGCACGCATACATTACAATACACTATTCTAGACTATCTGTGAAGATTCCATTCTATAAAACAACTGCTACCTAGAAATAAAGCAGTTTTAAAACCACGTCTCGTGATGCCATTGTTTGTATTTCCATCACGTCTACATATTGCGTGTATAACAAAACTGCCCGTCTGTGCTTTCATTTTTACAGACTTCCACTTCCCTGGTTATAGACCGGCAGCCCAAAGGGGTTTGGTGCATCGAAAAGCGTACTGATTTCTGAACATATGAACACTTAGAGGAGAATGTAACAAATCCAAATATATGAATCTGCCGGGGTCTACAAAAGGCTCCTTCCCAGCTAACACAAAAACATTATATACATGTAAATGTTGTAAACCTGTTAAAACCTGTTAAAAAAACATGTTAAAACGTGTGGGATCAAAAAAAGCTCACGATGGCTTAATGACATTTGTCAAAAATGTTTTATCAATGTAAAAAAGATGTTTGATTTGATTTTCGAAACAATGAAAAAAAAACATTTGTAAAACATGATAGTAGAATATAATAATGACGTTAATATTAAATTGTTTTTTAAATGTTAAAACGTGTGGTCTCAAAAAAGCTCACGATGGCTTCATGACATTTCATGCAAAATGTTTAATTTATGTAGAGAAGATGTAAATTAGATTTTTCAAAAAATACAAACAAAAACATTTATAAAACATGATAGAAAAATGTGATAATAATGTTAATGCTAAATTGTTGTTTGAATGTTAAAACGTGTGGTCTCAAAAAAGCTCACGATGGCTTAATAACGTTTTTGCAAAATGTTTCATTAATGTAGATAAAATGTTAATTTGATTTTCAACAAAATAAACAAAAAACATTTCTTATAGATGATATGAAAATGTGATAATGATGTTAATGCTATTTTTAAAAAAAATGTTAAAACGTGTGGTCTCAAAACAAGCTCACGATGGCTTAATGACATTTTCTACAAAATGTTACATTGATGTAGACAAGATGTTGATTTGATTTTCAAACAAATAAACAAAAAATATTTCTAATACATGATTTAAAAATATGATAAAGATGTTAATGCTAAATTATTTGTTAAATGTTGAAACGTGTGATCTAAAAAACAGCTCACAATGGTTGATTGAATGTTATCACATTGCAATATTTTAATAACATCATTACAGCGTTGTAGTGTTCTCACAGTATAACATTAAAATAACATTATTACAACACATTTTGAGAACATTCCATCAAAACGTTTTTTGAACGTTTGATTTTAATGTACACAAAACATGTTAAACATACCTTTCATATTTTGAATCTTTATTACGCAATTTGCAATTACCAAATATTATCCTAATCGCATTGCCTAGTCCTATCCTATCCTAACATACAATAATAACCTACGACCTATACTAGCTATGCCTAAACCTACACCTATCGTTCCTATCCATCTTTCCTTGTTCACGCTTAGCTTATATACAGAGTAAAACACGATGTATGTTTTTTAAAGGGACAGTTCCTCTTTACAAAACGTCTGAACAGTTTCCAGTTGAAAGATGGGGATGGATGAAACACAAAAAAAATCAGATCGAACAGCCCTATAATTTGGATTCTACGAATTAAAAACGAATGCGTCCCTCCATCAGACTATATATCGGTCAATAAAAGAGTTTAACTGATTTAGCATAATATTACAACTATATTGTACTTATTCTTGTAAAGGTACTGTGAAGCCGACATTTGTAAAGGTATGTCACGGAAAAAATCTCAAAAATGAAGAATATGTAATTACATGTAGTCAGTTTAAGCGAGGTTTGGTTCTTTTGCCTAGTGTGCGGTCATGCTATTCTTATTTGTGCGCGGGTAACGTAGCTAGCGCGGGTCACGGAGGGGTCACGCATAGCGTTGTGGTACTTCGTGGAATCCGTGTACGAACTTCCTCACTGGGTGAATATACATATAATGCACAATTAAAATTGGACGACGGTTTATTAGTTTTAGGTCTATAACTCCACAAAAAAGAGATTTCAAGCCCTAATTTTTACAGGCATGCTATTAAATGACATTTTCTTTCAGATAAGACAATAACCTCGCAACTTTTAAAATTTGGCTTGCAAAAGAGGGAATGTTCCTTTAACGGTTAGTGATTTGTTTTATTTAATTTTTTTAAATTACACATTCTAGGCCTGATGATGCCATCTTAAACGATGAAAAGCGGCCTTGTATGCACATCACAAATTATCTAATCTTGCAAACATTTATTTTAAACACTTCACTACACTTTAGAAATGGTTAAGCAAGTACAAATTCACTGCAGACTTAAATGCATCCATGTTTGGGACACTGGGAAATACAGTAGATGGAAGAGAGTTCCAAAGGCGACTTGTCCTGGGTATATATGAATAAAGATGAAGGTTGGTGCTGGACTTTGGTATGTTCACAGCATGTGGGTGAGCATTTGAGGTAGATCGTGTAACCCGTATGTTTGTGGCGACAGGAGGCAGTATTCTTGATAGCTCAGTAGATGGTTGTAAGAAGAAGTGGCGATAAAAGGTGCAGAGTGATGCGACTTCCCTCCTATGCTCTAGCGGATGTATGCCCACCATGGCAGGCTCATCGATTTTGAGTAGACGGAGTGCCTTCTTCTGCAGCCTATCAAGTAGCTTCAGTGCAGTGATGCCTGTTCCACTCCATATTGGCGAGGCATACTCCATAAGCGGTCGGATGTAGGCCTTGTAGATGGCTATGCGTGCCTGAAGTGGAAGAAGGTCTCTAGATCGCCCTAGAATGTAGATCCTCTTAGCAGTCTTCTTGGCAAGACATCTGATGTAGGAAGTCCATGACAGAGTGTTGGTGATTATGACACCAAGAAGTGTTATGCTCTTTGTTGGTTTTAGCTCACTGTTCATGAAATAGAGGGGAGGGTGATTCTGGATGCGCTTCCTGCTGATGATCATTTCCTCAGTTTTACTTGCGTTGAATGTGATACACCTGTCTGATGCCCGTTTTTCAATTGAGTACAAGTCGCGTTGCAGACTCTCAGCACAAATGACTCTGCTGCCTGGATTTTTGATGACTACGTGTAGAGTTGAATCATCTGCAAATAGGTGAAGATCATTCTCTAAATGTGAAGCTAGATCATCAATGTACATCAGAAAGAGTAGTGGGCCAAGTACGCTTCCTTGGGGAACACCAGCAGATATCGGCTTTGGCGTGGAAGTGAATCCATCCAGTACAACAGCCTGTTGTCTGTCAGCTAGGAAGGGTGTTATCCAGCCATGTATGTCTCCGTGGATACCAAAATAGGTCAATTTCGTCAAGAGGCCGCGGTGCCATACACGATCAAATACCTTCTTAATATCCAAGGCCAGGACTCCATTGTGTGATGTAAGACAACATATCAATTGTAGATCTCTTCTCACGGAATCCATACTGGCTATCACAGAGAAGCTGGTGCTTGTCTAGATGTTTCCGAATGTGGTCACAAATCAGGCTTTCCATGACTTTGGAAATGATGGGCAGTAAAGATATCGGCCTGTAGTTAGAAGGGTCTTGCTTCTTTCTCTTTTTTGGTACAGCTATCACATGTGCAGATTTCCAGTCAGAAGGAACAGACTTGGTGTCAAGGGAGATCTGGAACAGCTTTGAGAGTACAGGAGCAAGTTCGGGAGCACAGTTTTTTTTAGAACAGTAGCGGAGATGCCATCAGGATCATTGGCCTTGGATGTGTCGAGTGTCCGGAGTTTTCGAAGAACATTCTTGGGCCAAAATTTCAGGTCGGAGAGGACTTCGTTGGTTTTCAGCGGTATCGTAGGAGGACTTTTGCCGTTATCATCGATGTGGGCGTTGGCAGCAAAAGTGTTGTTCAGAAGCTCAGCCTTGTCTCTCGCTTCATTCAAGATTTGTCCATTGTTGATTAAGGGAGGAACAGCAGAGGTTTTGTTGCTATCAGTAACAGATTTCACAAGTTTCCACCCCTGCTTGTTGTCTGCACGTCTGAGTTTCTGCTCTAGTTGTTGGGAGAATTCGGATTTGGAGTCCATGTACAATATCCAGGTAGCCATGGATCGGTTCTGTCGCCATTGTTTATAGGATTTCTGTTTACTTTGAACTGCTGCATGGCATTCGTCGGTAAACCAGGGCTTATAGGAGTAGCGATGCTTAATGGTCTTAGAAGGTATGTAGAGATCCATGGCTTCGCTGATGTTTTCCTTAACGCAGGACTATGCAGCATCAGCACTTTGCCCTTTTGAGAGAGGTGTCCAGTTTACATTGGCCAGGTATGATCATAAACCGTCCCAATCGGCTTTATCATAGAGCCAGACTTTGCGCTTGCCCGGTTTACTGGGTGATGGAAGTCTGTAATTGGCAATGGAGGTTACAACCCAGTGGTAAGATGAGCCAAGAGGAGCACTAACATATACCACATGGTTGTCTGGATAAGTAGTAAGGAAGATATCCAATTTGGAGCAGTTTCCATCTGTACCAATCCTGGTGGGATCATCAACGAGTTGCTGGAGGTTGTTGATTATGGCAAATTCGAGTATACATTCACCCTGAACATCAGTTTTCTTGCTTCCCAGCCAGTCCTCGTGATGAGCGTTCATATCCCCGAGAACAATAATTTCAGATCTAGGGTAGAGTTCTTGGATAGTATCAATACTGCCGGATATAACATCATATACAGAGTCATCAGCAGATTGAGGTCTGTAGACACAAAACATGAATACTACAAGTCCAGGTAGTTGTAATTTCAGGCAGATCATTTCATGCTGTTGGTACTCATATTCAGGCATTCTTGTGGCGGTAAAAGCATCACTGTAGTAGACCATAAGTCCGCCCCAGCATGAGTCATCTGGTCGGTCCCGTCTGAAGAAGGAGTAACCCGGTACTGCAAATAAATCTTCATCTATCTTGCTGTTCAGGAAGGTTTCAGATGCGAAGAAAATATGAGGACGGGTCGCCTGAAGATTTTGCTCAAAGCTATCCCAGTTGGTGCGAAGTCCTCTGATATTGGTAAAGCATGCTGTGAATTTGTTTTGAAGACGTCCTGAATTTGGGTGAATATCACCACAGATGAGTAAAAGTATTGAAATCATAAGTTGAGTTACAATTCTACAATCTTGGTCAATCATTTCAGGGGACATCAACGAGAAATCTGTCCGTTTCGAGGCTTTTCTTACTTGTGATGTGACAACGAAAAAAGAGATGGTTCGAGCTGTCAACCCAAACGAACTGTAACCAGGGGCCGAAGCCACTTGCTCCTGGGACTGAAACAGGGTTTCCCACTTCAAAGCCCGTATGGATGCAAACTATAGGGTTGTCATCCCCGTGGGGAGCCTGGTCGGATAAAAGTCTGAAAACAGACTTCTAATCTCCCCTCTTTATGAAAACGTTATAAACTTTATAATAAACACAGACGGTATTACGATATTGCATTATTAAATCTTCATCCAAAAGTGGTTCGCACGAGTCCACTGATGATTAATTACACTAATTTAAATCAAAACAAAAATTTTGATAATTATTTTACAAAGTTTTACAAAAAACATATTATATTCCCATTTTGCAAAAGCACAAATTAACTCATGAATATTTATAAACCTCTGGCAAATATTGTATTGATGATGTTTTGACACAAACATTTGTAATCATTATGAAATATGAGGAATAAATATGTTTATAAATCATTTCTTATGTAACCATGTAAAAGAATTATAAATATTAATCGCCTTTCACATATAAACTGTCTCGTATGAACGATTATTGCCTCCTTTGCATCTCTTTCCATGCAAGTGCTATTATGTCTGTTTGCATTTCAACTTTTGTATCACTACAGTCATTTATAACATATCAGTTGTATTAATAAATTAGTACAGGTCAATACTAACCAAAACCTGCATCCTACTACAATGTATACAAACTAATAGTTATCACTCCCTAATGCTCGAACAATATAAAACTTACAAACAATTAAGTTAAAAGGCTGTTATAATTCAAAAGAGTCGTTAAAACTCAAAAGTGAGCTTTGTAAACAAAACGTTGGTTTTAACCATTTTTAATACCAAAATGTGCAGGTGATGTTTTGTTTTTTAAGGGGTGGTTGAGTTTTGGTAAAGAGAGCGCTACATAAAATGATTATTTGCGAGATAATGAGAAACGAGTGTCAAACTCGAAAGAGCATGCAATTTTAGTGACATAATAAACTTTATTTGATCAAAATCGGTTCAGAAATGGCTTAAACATCCATTGACATAACTATTTGTAATAATTGAATAATAACTGTAATAATAGTTGTTGATCATCTCTCTACCTAATCACTATTTGAACAAAACATAACATGCACAATATTTCATTTTAAATGGTTAAAACCGATGAGTGTTACTATTGATAATAACAAACAGGCACTCACAAATACACTTGTCAATTAATGTACTGTGTCAATGTAAATTAATATACTGTAATGATAATAACGTTAATTGATGTGATATATGTCTTACCTATAATGTGTCAAAGTCATAATTATGAATACAATTATCAGAAAATTAACTCGTGACCAATAATAAAGATACATCTCTATCTAATTCAATTGTCTGTTTGTATCATAAAGACACACATATAGAGCAATTATTTACCTTACAGTTTAAATGAAGTTTAATATTCGATGTCAACAAGCGTGTCCATTGACTATTGCAGCTTAATTAATATTTGACAGTACCAGGTATAGCTCAACTAATGTTCCTTAGTTGATTCCTTAATTCCTTAGTAATAGATACATGTATATTCTTGACAGAAAAGTTGACAACTAATGGATGCCATTTTAATCACTAATTGCATACAATTGTAAACACATTGAAATGTTTGTTTAGTGAATCACTAATGTTGCCACTATCTAATTTCAGACATAATTATGACTTAAACGCATTGAGATACAACTCTTGTTGGTAAGACATATATCGCATCAATTAAGATTATCATTATCATTACAGTACATCAAAATACATTGATACAGTACATTAACTGACACATGTGTGCCTGTTTGTTATCATTATTATTATAGGTTTTCCCGCTCAATTTCGCGACTGTGACAATCAAATTGATATAAGGAGCAAACGAATTCGCGTAATTTGCGATCGCCGTGTCAAAGCAGCATTTGAATTCGTAAATAAGCGTTCAAAATCACGTCTGAGCAAGTGAATTGGCACAAAGAGCATACCTTTTCATCAATGGTCGTTCAAAATGGCATGTAGTTCACGCTGGCGCTACTGCACATTCGCGAATTCGAGTGCCCATAAATGAACTATTGTGTCTATTCACGAAACCGTATGCGTATGCATGAATTCGTTTTTACTTATTCGGAATTTGAAAGACCGATACCAACGATTACGCGGCAATGGGTTAATTTGAATGACCCTTAATGAATTCGATTGGATAAAAGTGTAAAATTGAGTGGGAAAACCTATATTAATCATTCGGCAAATCAAATACACAAAAAAAGTGTAACAAAGTAAGGAAATTGCAACTACTGGAAAAAGTTAACTGAATAACTGTGGCCAAAAGCTTTCCGTCCCAATTCCAGTGGCTGCTAACAGAATGGTAACAAATCATTGTCTCAATTGACAAGATTAGTTGGATTCCTTTTGTCTAATAAGGCAAATTCATTGATTCAGGAAACAGTAACATATTTGTAAATTAAGTCTCAATAATTGTTTTCCTATGTAACAAATTATACACTGTTTTAAGTGTATTCCCGTATAGTAGTACTGTGAAACAATTCAATGGAATCAGAACATGTGTATGCATAACAAGCATTTAGGACAAGAGAATGTAATTTGCCTTTTTGATATGTAGCAGATTTAAACCATTTCTTGCTAAGACAAAGCTGTTTAATAAGCATTATGAAAGACAACAATGTTTACATTATTCAAGTTTCCGCATTACTGAATTGTGTGGATCACTTACATATTATGGTGAATGAAAAAGCAACATTTAAAAGAAAAACGGCAGTAGAAACAGTACGGTATGCGTTTACATAGTTCATGCATTCATCTTATTATGATGACCAAAGATGAACCACGGTGTACACTTCTATGTCAATAAAGCAACATTCACTTATTTATTTGTTTTATTTATTTATTTAATTTATGTTATACTGCAGGGTAAGCCTGTTATGCAAAACTGCTTTACATAGGCGCCATGCAGTTTAACTTGCATGTTGAAAAAATATATATATATAAACATAATTTACATTACATTATACAAATTCAAAACAAACATAAAGGATGGGGAGAGTTATGATGTTATGTGGAAAATGTGTCATACTATTATTTGTTTAACCTGTTTGAATATGGCCGAAACACTTGTCGATGAACGAATGATGATAACTCAAGTATATATTATTTTGATGTGTGTGATTTATGTGTTGGGGACTTGGGGTAGACAAGTGTGTTTGTGTGTGCCTATTTGTGTCTGCATTACGGATGATTGGTGTGTCTGTGTGAGTGTGTTAATTACTATACATGTTAATTATATACCTGTACTGTACACATCTATAATATGTGAACATGTGTTTAGTTTGTATGTGTGTGGGAAAAGGCAAGATAGATGGTTATGGAGTGGGCACACGAGACTTGCGACGACCTGCAACAGCCTGCAACAAGACAATAGAACTTATGAAGGGCCGATCATGTTCGAAATAACTAGACGTTACATCAAAATGCAAATATCGCAATAAATTCGGTATTATTCCCATTATAGCCACAAATAGGTTGTATGTATTACATTTAGGCTAAAGTAAACCTAACATGTTTTTTACCGTGCTTAATAAGCATCATAAGCCTGGTTTTGGGATGTCGATCGAACAATAGCACGACTGGTCACGAGGAACGCATGCGCCGTGTGTTCTCTTGCGACGGCAGGTTCCCGTCGCAAGTCTTGTCGCAAGGTTTTTGAACATCAAAAAGTCGGTTCAAAATCCGTTGCGATCAAAACAATAGAAGAGAGAGAGAAAGAGCAAGGTGATTGCGGTTATTGCGGTGGCTTCATCTCACCCTATTGACCTATTGAAATTGCATCCATGGCAAATATTCATGGTTTGGTAGACAATACTTAATCCTGAATACTTCAGGCAAGTCTCGTTGCATGCGGTGACCTATTGAAATCGTATCCATGGCAACGATGCATGGTTTGGTAGACAATGATTTATCCTGAATACTCCCGGCAAGCCTCTAGATATTTCTGCTTTTCTTCAAAAGTTATTTATTCTCATTACATACCCTTACCAATAATGAAAGGGAGGTGTTCAACCGACAGATTTGTATTATCATTATTGGGATTGGCATCCACATGACAACGATCGAATGGGAGGGGGGGGGGGGGGGGGGGTGGGGGGTCTCGGCTCTTGCGCTCTTGGGGCCCACGATTCTCTTTCATGTCCCACAGTTATTATTTTTGTTGTTTTTCTACCTTGTTTACCGCGGTAATTTATATTTGGCCTATTGGAGGTCTTTGTATGAGCTAATTAAGAGCCAAAAGCTTGCACCACGTCCTATGTTTATATTTTGCAACATTTGTCTTTGCTATGGCTCCATACTCAGGCTAATTTCATATAAGCTTGGTGCACCAATAGGGTACCCACCGCTAGCATGCTCCTCAGGGAGTAGAGGATGTGTACAATGCGGGTCTGACGCTTAGAGGCTATTATAGGCGCTATATAATACGAACATTATTATAATTAACAATATTACTATTATAATTATTATTAGTAGTAGTAGTAGAAGTAGTAGTAGTAGTGGTAGTAGTAATAGTAGTAATTTGTGCATCAAGACCATATCAATATAAGAGCAGAGAGATATTAACGCTCATCCTTGAATTGCGGAACATTTTGTGAGTGTTTATATTGTACATCTGCAGTGAGTTTTTTACAGGGCGGTGATGTATTACAGACTTTGGCAAAATATGCCTTTCATATGTGCACGTGACCAATCGCAAGCTGTTGCAGGTCGTCGCAAGTATCGTGTGACCACTCCAAAGAGAATGCATGTGTGTATGGTTGGATGGGTGTAAGTTATTCTCTGCATAACAAATATAAACAAATTAGGGTATTAAAAGAAAATGTAAAGGTGCATATGTTACCGTTGCGAGGGAGAGATATGTCCCTAGCAACCAAAGTCCCGCTCTCAATCCATAATATTCATTTTTTTAAAGAGGGAAGATTACATTTTGTATTCATATACATTTAAACGGAGAAAAGTGTATATTTAGAGGTACATTTCTTTGTTTTTAGCTGTTTACCAGTCAATCGCTAAATTTTCAATAATGAGAACATTGCCTTCTGCTTCGAATACCTTATTAGATATACATACAACAAAATTAGGTTCTAAAGTGTTACAAATATCACCGTTGCTAGGGAGAAATATGCCCTTAGCAACCGATTTTAAATATTTCTTTGTTCTTAGCCGTTTTCCTTAACGCCCATATTTTGAGAATGGGAACATCGCATTTCGGGTTCATATACATATTTGGAATATATCTAGGACAAAATAAAGTACTTTCCAGAGGTGGACTACGGAATTAAATCATTTTGGTCTTCGGCCCATGGCCTATAGCTCTGAAACACCCTTAAAGGGATAGTTGAGTTCTGGTAGAGAGAGTACAGTTTTAATCAAACTTAATTTTAGTAACCAAAACCTGCATCATTACATTACAAACTAATAGTTATAACCCCACCATGCTCAAAAGGAATACAACAATTGCAAACGACTAAGTAAAAAGCCTGTTATCATTCAAAAAGGGCTGTTTAAACTAAAGAGGGCGCTTTCAAAAAACACATTTGTTTAAACCATTTAACATAAAATATTGTGCATGTGATGTTTTGTTGAAATAGTGATTAGATAGAGAGATAATCAACAACTATCTAAAAACCTCTTTTGAAAATGTTTGAAAAGAGGAAGCATTTTAAAACGAGTTTTAACGGCTGGTTCAAAATTATCGAATACTTGTGGGGCCCCACATTTATTACAAGTGGTTATGTGTATGGATATTTCAGCCGTTTCTGAACCGATTTTGATCAAATAAAGTTTATTCCGCCATTAAAATTGTATGCTCTTTCAAATTTGACACTCAGTTTTTCATTATCTCACAAACAAAATATTTTGTGTAGCGCCCTCTCTACCAAAACTCAACTATCCCTTTAAAGTACCTGAGTGAAGGTTTAAAAATGCTTGTAACCTTAATAATGTTGGCATCATTACAAAGGAAATGTTACAAACTTCCTAATAATTCATATTTACTTTTCACAAATTGTCATAGAATTGATTAAATGATTAAATGATTAAAATTGCTACCCGTTTTTCACCAATGATCAGCCCGCTGTGTGCATGTACCAATACCAGGACCTGTCAACAATTTTCAAGGCCTAGACCAAGATCATTGGTTCAGAATCCTGTATACGCGGGAGTGTCCGTAGCAAATTTAAGAAGCCGAGACGGAGAATTTTCACAATTTTCGAGACCAAGACCAGGACCTGTCAAATCGACATTCTAACATTATCTATAAAAAGCCATTGGCCTGGTGATATTTGTATTCTGGCCCTCAAAATAAGAAATAGTCACTGCTTATATTATTAAATCTCACCCTGACCGTTTTTTTTTTTAGAATTCATTGAAACCCTCATCTCCTGATCGCTATAGCCTGCATTACATTTTTTGTTAAACCCTGAACTTTCTTTTCTTTAAAATCTTCCTGTAATGTATGCCTATCGCATTCTTTTTCACATGCTCCTTTAAAAAAAAAAATGTATTTTAGATAGCTTCTCTGACATCCAATTGTTAGACCGTAAGCCCTACCCTAGTTGCGTGGAATGTAAATGCAACCCGGCCATGACCCTTTATACAATACATTGGTCATACTACAGTAATCTTTTCTCCCCCTCCACACATTACCCCTTTTCTTCTTCATTCCTAAAACCGCTATATTGTTGGATCCAGGTCGGGTCATACCAGTGTTCCGCCTGGAATTTGCTGGAAAAAGTGTGTTTTTGAAGCTGCAAAGTGGATAAATAATTTGTTATACGTTTGTTTTACACACCAGCGATTTACACAACTATTATATTGTTAAGATGCTTGCATATTTATATATAATTTGTATATACTAGATTGTATGTCGTGGAACACTTTACATTATTTACACTATTGCATAAGTAGTTTGTCTTTCTGTATAATTTAAATATATAATGTTGTCATACCATATTATGTGTTTACACTTCTACGTTTGCTACGTTATAGCTTTGGATGACAACTTGATATATAATTTTACATTATTCTTTATCCTTGAGCAGATTCTTGTTACCGCATTCTTTTCTTACATGCTCCTTTTCTATTTACTTTAGAAAGCTTCACTGACACTCAAGTGTTAGACCTTAATCTCCTTTTCTTACATGCTCCTTTTCTATTTACTTTAGAAAGCCTCACTGACACTCAATTGTTAGACCTTAATGCTTTACCTGTAAGCCCTACCCGAGTTGCGTGGAATGTAAATACTACCCGGCTTGCCTCATGTACTGACCTGATTACACAACTCTCGCTCTTAACTCTCGAATTAAACCGTTACTTTATATACCACTATTGTTAACTTTTTATTAATGTTGATTGTATTTTGGTAAACATCAGTATATTATACACAAAGACCTTTTTAAGTACATAACATTCATAGTTAACTTATGAATAGTCAATCCGATTTACTGCTCGCATTTTCTGACATGGACCGACCTGGCGCCATGACCCTTTGGTCACACTACGGTAATCTTTTCTCCCCCTCCACACATTACCCCTTTTCTTCTCCATTCCTAAAACCACTATAGTGTTGGATCCAGGTCGGGTCATACCAGTGCTCTGCTTTGAATTTTCTGGTAAAATTGTGTGTTTGAAATTGCAAAGTGGATTAATCATTAATCATTTGTTATACATGTTTTACATACTATCGATCTACACAAATACTATATTGATAAGATGCTTGCATATTTATATTTATTTGTTATATACTTGATTGTATGTCATTGAACACTTTACATTATTGCACTTTGTTCTTCTGTAAAGTATTAGTATGGAATTTTATATTCAATCCTTTACTTTTTGTGTGTTTGTTTGGATCTTACTTTTATGATCGGTAATCAAATGTGCAACCATTGATTTATATTGTTGTATTCTTTAAAAAGAAGGTATTATTCCCATTAATAACTGTTTTTTTACAAGGCATCTCGCTATTTAGTCTTGACACATGTATTTGTGTAATATGTTACTTTATAGTCACTGTCAATCAGTGTATAATCGTTTATTTGCCCTACTTACAGAGACTTCTGATGTGTTCTTGTCCAGTTTTGTTCGTGTTTTGTTTCATCTTCTCTCCTGTTTGTATCTTGATGTCATATGTTTTCTTATCATACGCTCATACGATTTACTATATACTGTTTCATTTGCATTGCTTTCACTTCATTTTAATGACGCCAATACTTACCTTATCTGTATTACTCTTTCGCTTTTATACTTTCAGATCCTGCTCTTTAGCATATTATGTCGACTTTGAATGACCAAATGGCCTTTAATACACTCAATGATGATGACCTTTTTGATTTATTTAGATCCTCGTCAACTGTGAATGAAGTAAATTATGATTCATTGACAAATTTTGATGAAAATGTTGTGAATCATATTAATTCCTCTGCGGAAGAATTAGAACTTGATTTTAATTTTGATGATCCAGCAAGCTATAATTTTACTAAATATATAACTAATCATCAATTTCATGATATTGTTAAGGATTTTGAAAATGATACGTTTTCTTTACTACATGTGAATATAAGAAGTTTGAATAAGCACTTTGATGATTTAAAATTATTTTTGGATAACCCTACTGAAAATCCCTTTTCTGTAATTGGTCTTACAGAAACTTGGGTAAATCAAGATTTAAATCAACCATATTCTCTTTCTGATTATGATTTTGTGGTAAAAAATAGGCAAAATAGAATTGGTGGTGGTGTGGCCTTATATGTTCATACAAAATATAATTATATTGTTCGAGATGAAATTTCGCTTAGTAATGATTTTATAGAATCTCTTTTTATTGAAATAATTATTCCTAATAGTAAAAATATATTAATTGGCGTTATATATAGACCACCAAATTATAATGTGAAAGATTTTTTAACGCACTCATCGGATTTATTGCGCTGTCAAATATTTAATAATAATGACTCCTTTATAATGGGAGACTTTAATATTAATTTATTGAAACGAGATCATGATCATAATAATGTCTCCCAGGATTTTCTTGAGATCCTCTTAAGTGCTTCTTTTTTACCTCTCATTTCTAAGCCAACTCGTGTTGTAAGCCCCTCTTCTACTTTAATTGATAATATTTTTTCTAATGTTATACCTCATCCTGAATCTTACATTGTCCTTTCTGATATGACAGATCATTATCCTATTATGACGTATTATACTTTATCACAATCTGTCAAAAGTGGTCCTCGTCCATTAAGACGTAAAGTTAATTGTGAGAATATAGCACGACTTGGTGCTAGCCTTGAAAATATAGATTGGTCTTGTGTTTATGATATTGATGAAGTAAATTGTTCATATGATATGTTTTGTGAAATTTTAAATGGTCAATTAGATATTTGTATGCCAATCCAAAGAGATAAGGGTACTAATTATAAAAAAAATCCTAGACTACCTTGGATCTCCAAGTCTGTATTGCGATCGATAAATAGAAAGAATAACCTTTATTATAAATATAAGTCAGTTGGAACTGAACAATCTAAAATAAAATATACATCGTATAAAAATACTCTGACTAAAATAATTCGTTTGGAAAAGAGAAAATATTTTGTGGATCGTTTAGAATTATATAAGCATGATATGCAAAATACGTGGAAAATTATTAAACAAGCAATGAATATAGTAAAAAATAAATGTGACATAACTAAAATTAATGTTGATAATGAGATTGTTGAAGATCCTAATGTTATACCTAATATTTTTAATAAATACTTTTCTTCTGTTGGGGACAATTTAGCTAGAGATATTCCGCCGACTGATAAACACTTTGTTGATTTTTTAGGCCCCGCAAATCCAAATTCAATATTTTTTACTCCTATACATAAATTTGAGATATTAGATATTGTTTCTAATTTAAATGATAAGAAAAGTTCTGGTTGCGATGGTATAAATAATTGTATTTTAAAAGGCATTATTCCTTACATAGTAGATCCATTAGTTCATATTTTTAATTTGTCCTTGTTAAATGGTGAAGTCCCTGACACAATGAAAATAGCTAAAGTTATTCCCTTATTCAAAAAGGGTGATAAGTTAGACATTACAAATTATCGTCCAATTTCTTTATTACCTTCTATTTCTAAGATACTAGAAAAACTTATATGCATTCGATTAGTTTCCTTTTTAAAAAATGAAAATATTCTTTCGAACTTTCAGTTTGGTTTTAGAGAAAAGTATAGTACTACCCATGCTTTATTATCTTTTATTGAGAAAATAGCACATGCTATTGACAAATCTTCCCACATGGTGGGTATTTTTCTAGATTTCTCCAAGGCCTTCGACACAGTTAACCATGATATTTTACTTTATAAACTTTCCCATTACGGTGTGCGTGGTAAGGCCTTGGAGTGGTTCAGGAATTACCTTTCAAATAGACAGCAATATGTATTTGTAAATAATCATAGTTCAGAGTTACGTAATATATCTTGTGGCGTCCCACAAGGAAGCATCTTAGGCCCACTCTTATTTATTTTATATATTAATGATTTTAGTAGGTCATCTGATGTTTTATCGTTTGTTCTTTTTGCCGATGACACTAACTTATTTTTTTCTCACGATAATCCACACACTCTTGCAGAAACAATCAATGTTGAATTAGTTAAGGTATTAAAGTGGATTAGAGCGAATAAATTATCATTAAATTTGCAGAAAACTAAATATATGCTTTTTAGTAAGTCTATACATTCCTTACCCATAGATATTGCTTTTGAAGATTTTGTATTGGAAAATGTTTCTAACATTAAATTTTTAGGGGTTACTGTAGATAATCAACTTTCATGGAAATTTCATATAAATAATATTTGTAAAGTTATTTCTCGCAATATTGGTATTATTAATAGATTAAAATTTCACCTCCCCTTAGCATCCTTACTTATGTTGTATTCATCTTTGATATTACCATACTTAAATTATGGTATTTTGACTTGGGGTAACACCCACGTTACGTTATTAGATAAATTGTTATTATTGCAAAAGAAAGCACTGCGTATTATTTTTAATATGGCCCCACGCTCTCACACAGACTCGCTATTTTTAGATAACAATATATTAAAAATTAAGGACTTATATTTATTTCAACTCGGTCAGTTTATGTATAATTATAATAACAATACTTTACCCGCAATTTTTGATGAAATGTTTTTTAAAAAATCAATTAGTTCATAAGTACCCAACACGACATTCGGGAGAATTCCATTTGCCCTTATTAAGAACGTTGTTAGCTCAAAATACATTTATTTATACTGGTCCCAAATTTTGGAATACTCTCAGTGATTATATTAAAAATGCAACTTCATTTAATTTGTTTAAGAAAAGGATTAAATTATTATTATTACAATCTTATAAAACTCCTAGTTAGTCAATAAAAGGTCATCATTTATATGCTTGTGTTATTGTTCACTAAAAACTTGCCTTCCATATTCTTTGATTTTTTTTGTATTGAGCGCTATTATATCACTTATACTCGTATGCGTGAACAGTTCTGTCTATCCATATCCAACCATCCTTTCTCTTCATGTTACCTCTATGTACATGTTACTTTCACATCTTTTCATTCACTCTTAATCTTATGTATTTGGCATCCTGTGCTATCCTGTGCTATGCACGTTGTATTGTGTTGTGTCGTATTGTTTTGTTCTGCTCGTCGAAGTCTCTGTCGGCCCACATCTTTATTTGTTTTTAGTAATCTTTACTGGAAGCAATTTTCAACTCAAATGTACAATTTATTGTTAATTACAAACAAAATACGTTTTAAAGTATAATTTGATTTTATTATGAATTATGATTTAATTGCTTTATTATTACCCGAGGGGTCCACAATCTACAAGCATTGCTTTTTAGTTGAACCCCCCCCCCCCCCCCGAAAAAAAACCCTGGGTACGCCTATGGATGTAGGAGAGATAGAAGGAAGAGGACGAGTCGGAGCCAAGACCATGAAACCATTCTTCAGTAAAGTCACTAGAGTACTTTCTATTATTTACTAGTTACGGCTGCAAATTTGAATTTAAGGTACATTTATAGTTCAGAAGAACTTAAAGGTATGGTGAAATCCAGGCTTTGATTCAGGTTTATAGCTTTAAATATGTGCCTATATTGATATACCACACTCTTTTTTTCAAAGAAATCCTTAAGTTGGGCAAGAAAGGTAAATTTCATGCAACGTTTTTGCTTGTTTTCGCATCGGCGTTCCATACTGCTAAAAAAGTAATCTTAGCGGAGCGGGAATGTGCGCACGTGCAACCCGGATCATGACATCACAAGCAGACCGCAACACGGAGGAATGTTCATGGTTTACATGCAGAGCCTATGATTTGCTTGTAAAACAAACTCGTTTTTGCTTGTAAATTGAGCCTTAACTGAAAATTCCTAAGAAATGAATTATAGCAGCTGGCAGCAACACATCTGAGTGTAGATCGTAAATAATCGAAATAATATATCTCTGTCAACGTGAGTATTGCACTCAGCGTGTACGTCTATAACCGAGCTATACTGCGATTGCCTGCACGTGACGTCACAAAGATGACGTCATTTTTCTTCGCCCGGACTCAATTTTGTTACGGGGATTACTAAAAATGAATATAAAAGTAGATTTTTTTTTTTTTACTGGGTTTTCCGACGCGGAAAATATGTTTTTATTAGTAATCTTCATGACAATCTACTTTAGATACAGTAAAACACAATTTTAAGGTAGTTTTTTTGGGTGCGCTTCGTTATTCCGAAGGTTCTTTATTCCGAAGGTTCGTTATTCCGAACACGCAAATTTCGTATACCTGTGTGTTCGTTAATCCTAAAATGAAATAGGTTTCGTTAATCCGAACATTTGTTGCATTATTCCGAAGGTTCGTTATTCCGAACACGCAAATTTCGTATACCTGTGGGTTCGTTAATCCTAAAATGAAATAGGGTTCGTTAATCCGAACATTTGTTGCATTATTCCGAAGGTTCGTTATTCCGAAGGTTCGTTATTCCGAGGGTTCGTTATTCCGAAGGTTCGTTATTCCGAAGGTCCGTTATTCCGAGGGTTCGTTATTCCGAAGGTTCGCTATTCCTAAAATGAAATCGGGTTCGTTAATCCGAAAATTAATTTGGGTTTGTTATAATGCTATAATTTCATATAAAGAGATAAAATAAACTTAAATGTTTGATGGGTCTGGCCAAGGGAGTGAAAGGGGGAGGGGTATGCATAATGCAGGCTGTAAATTAAATTAACAAAACACAAATTATAGTATCATAACAAACCCGATTTAATTTTCGGATTAACGAACCCTATTTTATTTTCGGACTAATGAACCTTCGGAATAACGAACCTTCGGAATAACGAACCTTCGGAATAACGAACCCGATTTCGTTTTAGGAATAGCGAACCTTCGGAATAACGAACCCTCGGAATAACGAACCTTCGGAATAACGAACCTTCGGAATAACGAACCTTCGGAATAACGAACCTTCGGAATAACGAACCTTCGGAATAACGAACCTTCGGAATAACGGACTCCAATGCTCCAATGTGGTCTCCAGACCACCTACAAGTTGAAAAGGTGGGGGGGGGGGGGGGGGGGGGTTCAACCAAACATCCCCCAGGGTACGCCTATGGATGTAGGAGATTTAGGAAGAGGATGAGTCGGAGCCAAGACCATGAAACCATTATTCAGTAAAGTCACTAACAATATTTGACTACTTTCTATGATTTACTAGTTACGGCTGCAAATTCGACTTTAAGGTACAATTTATAGTTCAGAAGAACTGAAGAATGTTTGCATGACACACAGTGGCGTACCCAGGTTTTTTTTTAAAGGGGGGTTTGGTCAGCTAAATTTCTGTCAGCGGGGGGTGGGGGGGGGGGGGGGGGGTGGGGGGCGGTTAGTCGTCGAAAATTATCGAATCCGAGACCAAGAACCTTCAAAATTTTCGAGACCGAGACCTGGACCGGTCAAACATTTTCGAGGCCGAGACCAAGACCGGTCAAAAAATGTTCGCGGCCGAGACCAAGACAATTGATTGAGAATCCTGTAAGCGGGAAGGGGGGGGGGGGTGGGGTAGTTGTAGAAAATGTTCGAAGCAGAGACCAAGTACCTTCAAAATTGTCGGGACCGAGACCTGGACCGGTCAAAAAATTTCGAGGCCGAGACCAAGACCGGTCAAAAAATGTTCGCGGCCGAGACCAAGACAATTGATTGAGAATCCTGTAAGCGGGAAGGGGGGGGGGGGGGGTGGGGTAGTTGTAGAAAATGTTCGAAGCAGAGACCAAGTACCTTCAAAATTGTCGGGACCGAGCCCAGGACCGGTCAAAAATTGTCGAGGCTGAGACCAAGACCAGTGGTTGAGAATCCTGTAAGCGGGGGAGGGGGGGGGGGGGGGGGGGAGTCTTAGACAAATTTTCGAGATTTTCGAGGCCAAGACCAGGATTCTTCGCACTTTTCGAGGCCGAGAACATCGGTAATAGCGAGACTAAAATGTGGTCTCGATACCAGCTCCAGGTCCCCCAAACCTGGCTGTGGTATATTGCCCAATTACCATCCCCGTTGTTCACCTGACAAGCAACACAATTTTGTTTCCCGAAAATTACATGAGCTTGTCTGATTATGTATGATATGTATGACTTTGCCCGAATTTTAGGTCTTTTCTACACGAATATGCCAACAAATGGAAACTGTTCTAGACACGGACGTCGATCCCGGTGGGAGGGGGATGGGGGATATATCCCCCATGCCCAGTATTTCAGGTGGGGGATGGCTCGTATTAAGTTATTATCTCCCCCCCCCCCCCTCACTTATTTGGAGTAAAAAAATATATAATTATATTTAAATAAAATAACATTGCCCCCTCACATCCATAATGTGAAATTATAGTCTTTTTAAAACCACATTTTGATAGTGCTACACTGCCCAAACCCAAAATCTTCCGGGAGCTGCGCCCCCTGGAATCCCCATTAAGGTCATTTGAACCAGTCCCGGCCCTGTACTTATTTAATAGTTATATTCAGGACTTCTCTCTATGCCCACTAAAATTAAGCTAACTGTGTAACTAACTATTTAATAGATAACTGTATGTCCTATTTATGTAGACAACATCTTTATTTCTAGATATTACGCCCCCTGGATCCCCAGGTTTCATATCCCGATTCCCGATAATACCGCTAGAAAACCAGTGTTTCAACCACATGAATGTTGTATACTAGTACTAACTACTGTGTCTCTACTCCTCTGACCAAACCGCTACTCGTAGCTATTCTCTTATGACTTGTATTTGATTTCCTTCTACTGCTTTGATGTTTTATGTTTTATTATGGAAATACAAACAAACACACAGCTTACTTTTGGACAGCCTTTGAAAACTACTGAGGCTAGTTAGTTGTGTCGTTATATGCGTTACACTCGGTCTCGAAGTGGCAACCATGTTCAATAATCGTAAAAGATTATTAACAACATAATTTATATAGTACATGTTTCGTATCCTACATTCGAAAAATACAAGTTATACATTATGTAACTGAACTGAAGCCATGTTATACTTCAGTGTACGTCTCAATTTGTCCGTGGAAATAATTAACAAAATACTTAGGAACTCTTTACTGCAAATAACACATGTTAATTGCTTTCATCATTATTTTTCCTATCGAAGATTACATCTGATTGTCTTTTTATGATATATAATCTTACAAAGTGCCTACAAAATTAAAATAGTACATAAAGTACCAACTACAATTTACATATTAGTATATTACCTCAACATAATCAATGAAGAATGAAAAGAAAAATATCCAGTTATGTAACGCAAACACACGTATAAATAAGCCATCTATCTTTTTAATTTTTTTTTTTTTAAATAATTTATTTCCAAACTCATGGGCGGAACACCCTATCAGCCACAGGCTGGTTTTCGTAGGGGTCCTTACAATACAAATACATAACACAATAAAATCGTTTTACATTACAGTAATACAGACTGTCCCAGAAAAAACGAAACCGGGATTCATGGCAGAAATTGTATGTTATAAGGGTAGTAAACGTACTTATTTTGAAAAAGGACAAACACCGCATACAAATTCATAATTCTATCTTTTATATGACACCTCATGATTAAAAAATAAATGATTTATGCCAGAGAACAAGTACAACGAAAACATGCTTGATTCCAGCCCAAATGAGTAACTTTCCTGATCTAGCCTGTTTCTCATGTTTTCCCGGATCCCCATGTTTGTGTAAATTCACTCATGCATCAAAGTCCATTGTCAGCAGCTAAGTCAGGAAAGCTGAGCGACTTCTTACTCAACTTCCACTCATTTAGGCAGAAATCAGGCATGTTTTCATTGTACTCGTTCTCTGGCATAAATCATTTATTTGTTTAGCATGAGGTGTCATCTAAAAGATAAAAATATGAAATTTTATGTGGTGTTTGTCCTTTTTCAAAATAAGTACGTTTACTACCCTTACAACTCACCCCAAAACCTCACCCAAACTTGCAATTTCTGCGTGCAAATTGAGTTTTGGTAACACCACTTTCCATCGTTCTAATTCAGTATGCGTGAATTATGTGCCATAAGTTGTACATCAAATGAAAGAAGAGACACAGAGCTTTTCAGACATATATATATCATCAAGGAAATTATTCATTATAACATAAAATTTCTGCCATGAAACCCGGTTTCGTTTTTTCTGGGACAGTCTGTACATCTTAATACAGTTCCTACGCTATCTACATTGAACATTTCAGAACAAAACAAAAAGCACATAAAGGCAAATGGAGTAGAGCCCACCCCGCCCCCCCCCCCCCCCCCCCACAAAATCTGCACATGTATGTACATTTATTACTGTGCACTTTACCATAACTTTTTTGTCTATATATTTGTTTGTGTTTCAGTTGTAGCAGAGATGGTGAGACTTAATATCGGAGCGGCTATGGGGAATACAGCCACAGCGGGAAGGCAATAATGCATTCAGGATTTCTTTTCTGGGCATCTCTCTTCATTGCATCAAGCTGTCAGGTTTACAGCCAGGAAGAAGGCAGGAAAGGAGATGATGTGTTAATACGATTTGCGGCACAGATAGAAGAACAGTTGCCATGCAATGTATCGATTTATTTTGATAGCAACGAATTTTACAGAAACGGCGAATATGCGGTATCGGAATACTTTCCATCGGACAAACTCAACAGATTTACTGTGACACATGAACGACTCGTTGACACATTTATAGTATCTATCGATATCAATCGCCCTTTTGTATCCGACGCAGGAAATTACACATGTTCATTTGAATGTGACCCGGTAAAAATTGCACTATTGTATACATTGGACATATTCTATCCACCAGGTAAAGTGCAATGCCACTGGAATGAAATTTCGTATGTTTCTAATATAGATTATGCAGAAATGAGAGTACTTTCATGCACTTTTATGAACGGATTTCCAGGAAGCTACGCAATTTGTTATTACCTAAAAGAAAATATTAAGGCCACACCAATTCTACCAAAGGTATACGTAAATGGACAAAACAGCGAAATAAGGGCAGACTTTGAAGTTCAAAAGAATGAAGACATATCATGTTGTTCGATTAATGAGATATATATTAAGACAAAAGTAACTTGTAAAGATTTCGTATCAAATGATACAAGGAGTGTGCTAACGCCGGATACATCACGTCCTGCAAGTACGTATGGCACAGGAGAAATTCAAACGACCAATCAATTATCGACACAAAGTGTTGAAACAATCCGGACAGATGATGTCAACAGAAATGCGTGCGTAACGTATTCAATTAAAGGCTTTGTGATAAGTATTATAGTTTTATCTTTTGTGATTTTATTTCTATGTCTTGTGCTGTTAAGGCTATGTTATATTCTTCGCAGAAAAAACGAACACCGTAATTATCATGCCTTGACCACAAATGACTCAATAGAAATGTGAACGTGAATACTTATATAACTAAGACTAACGTGTCAGAGAAAACAAATTGAACAATGTCAAATATTATCATCCTGTTGATACTTGTACGGTTGACATGTTTGAATGCGTCATTGTTTTCTCGCGGCCAGAATGCCGTCATATCGGTACCGTTTGAACATACAGAGAATATTTCGCTTGAAATTCGACACAATGATAACGACCCTTTCTTCACGCACGGGATTATTGTTCCGACAGCGTTGACAGACACTCAGAGAGCAAGGTTTCACGTAGATGTCAGGGTACAGTTATTTAACGACATACAGCTCAGAATCGATGTGATATCACCGGAAGATGAGGGGTATTATTACTTTAGATTATATCTACACCAAACCGATCCTAGGAGTTTCACGCAAATTCATGTTGAGATAGAAACACCTCCGAAAAAAGATTTGTGTAGACTTCTTCCTGCCCCTAAACCATACAATGATGACTGGTCCGTTCTTGAATGCAGCGTTTTCCCATCGAAATTCTATTCTTCTCCACCTGGTTTCAGATGCAACCAAACGGACAGGATAGCTCTAGCAAGCTCGAATCCCATCTACAGAAAACACGAAGCCATGCAGCAATTTTGGGTAGAGAACGTTGATAGCACCATATGTTGTTCGATTCGAGAAGATGACATGCCTACATCCTGTTTCATCTTTGATGGGTGTAATAAACTACAATCTGTCCAGCAGACAGATTTTACGAGCCCTACTCCTCAAACCTATACTCCAAGTACAGAACAAACTACAACACCAAATACAGAATCATGTACACAACCATCTTCGGAAAAGCGGTGTTACATTACATTACTCATCATTTCTACGACATTTCCAGCATTTTGGAGTTGCTTGACTATTCTTATATTGTACAAATGTTTACCGAAGAGGTTAGCAGGAATAATGCATAACAATAATGCTAATAAGCTTAGTGATAGTGAAACTGTTAATATGATACAAGCAACGGAAAGAGTGTAAGGGCCCCGATTATAAGCATGCTTCTATGGGGTCCTAACAATTATTTTCTGTGATATTTTGTACATAGATTACTTTGCACCTATTTTTATATGTTTTGTTATAATGGTTGAATAAATGAGATATTATGAAAAAAGAAATTTTGGAAAATGCCGATCATTGCCGATAACGGTATACGACTGGCATATTGTGGCATTATTGGTAGAGCGCGCGCTTTCCGATCTCGAGATCCCGAGTTCGAACCCAGCCCACTCCGTTTGTCCTTTAGCAAGACAATTAATCCACATTGCTGCTCTCTACCCAGGAGTATAAATGTGTACTTGGTCGAGTGATAATTAGCCTTCAGCGCCCGTTGGGCAGCTGGGCTAGTTTGCTCCACAGGGAGTTGAGACGGTGCGCAAGTTAATAGTGCGGGTTTGACCTGTACCTGATGACCAAGGGTAATAATAATGCATTTAGAAACATTTTATTCAGCGCTATATAAATGTAATATATTATTATCATTATTATTATGATATTGCTTTAAAATTGAAGTGTACATTATTCCAATAATGTGTCTTATATACTCTGATAAATACTTGGTTAAAAAATGACCCAAAACATGGCAACTTTAACCCCGTTTGCGCCGTCGTTTGCACGTACTCCGCACGGGGTTAATTGCTCTTGGTAAAATCGACCCCGCTGAGCCTATAATAGAGTTATAATGTAATGTAGAAGATGACAACACTTTGACCACGTTGCATGCTAGAAGTAAACACGCCATGGTAGAGTAGGGTTTATGACGAAACAACCAAGCAACGTTGCTACAATTTGACCACGTTTGGTTCAAATATGTAACCACCCTTAATAGCTTCGATAATCGTTTCCATTTATTGGATATTGCTATTATATTATGTTTGTATTGTGTAATTTTGTAATTCTCCCAAAATTATTTCTCCATTTGTTGACGAATTAATTAAATTTTAAGAATTGTCTCTTGTTAAGGTATCTTGGTTTGTGTATATAAGATCTAAATAATTGTGTAAACATATGCGATCCTCTTCACATTTATTGGTGTTATTAAGATTTTATGTTAATTAAAATGTTCATACAATACTGCCTAACTATTCAAAATTATATCAAAGAAGGTCTAAAGAAGAGCTAAAGCTAGTTACGCCCCACCTCTACAGAGTGTTTACAAAAAAGCGGAACCCAACTTCCACCAGCAATATCTTATGTAGTAAACATAGTTATGTTTATTGCAATATATCATCGCAAAGATCACTTATTATTCTTTCATTTGATACCATATTTGTAATAATTGAGCTAGTAGTTATTGAACTGCAAGCATTTTAAACGAGCAATGTTAAAATTGCTTTGCGCACAAGATTTAGATCTATTCATCAACACGGTGTGATGGTCATTCATGGAAACCTCTCCTTGTGTTCTTTTGTCTTGTAATCATTTTGTTCCGTAAATAATTTAACATGGAGATACTTTTTAAATCAGTTCCTTGCCTGACCAGGCAACTGCCCACTGAACACGAGCACAAACCTGTGCGGACAGACATGGGGGGATAATTATGGACCCTGAACTCTTCAAAAAGTTGAATAAAATGTAAAACTATGAATCAAGAAACATCATGAAATGTCACTTGACTTTGTCTACTGTTTCATTCTTTACCCTGCATTTAACAATTACTTTCTACTCTTGTGCGCAAAGTACTTTTTACATAACCTTTTTAAAATAAGTTTTATTCAGTCATGCATGACGATATCACAACATATCTGGTATCAAACGAAAGACCTTTGATATGACATATTGCAATAAATATAATTATGTTTATTTAATAAAATATTGCGGGTGGAAGTTGGGTTCCGCTTTTTTATAAACACCCTGTATAGTCATCCTTTCACTATACTGAAGTTGCTGAAAAAGTACTATGAATGATGTAAGTGTCTAATAGTATTAGTTGTATACATATATAATATTGGAGGTACTTGAATTAAATAAGAAATAGCATGACAGTTGATCAAATAGTACAAGAAATTATACAAATGTTTTAGTGAACCAACATTCGATACATACGTAATCAAACATGCTTTAAAAAGAGATCATGTACGTATTGCCTATTGGATGCTTTAGCCTCTGAAAATCATAGGATCATTGTTTAAGTCAGTATTTGATTATGTTATTGTGTTTATACCTTTGTACGTTGTATATAATTATGTTGAAAATGTGTGCAAATAAGATAAATCAAGTCAAATCATCAATCAAAGTCAACATCATTCATATACATGTATATGCAAAGATGTGTTGCCCAGGGTGTTGCCCATGTAACACAAACGAAGGATTACCGGGCGATTATTGTTTTAATCACCATTTTTAAAGAAATATTAAACTTGCTAATGAATCTACTATGCTAATTAACGGTAGCCTAATTTACTTTGTATGCACTATATACATGTACTTAACTTTTAATGGAATATTGCATTTTGTTCTGCGTATAACTGTTAAATATTAAAGGAAAGGTAACATTCTGGTTTCGAGGGCGCTTCTTAAAATATTGAATTTGTGACGTAGAGGAAACTGAGTGCATAGTTTTGCAAGCACACAATGCTGAAACAAAACAAAGTTTGTTCGATCATAATCTGTTCAGAAACAGTTACAATATCCTTAGTTTATTCGAGTGGAATAAATATGGGCCCCACATTAACTAAAGAAACCTATAAAAGGTGACTTTTAAATGGTTTTTGGCAACCTCTCTTTTAAATCATTATACAAAAGCTCACATTTATAAGAGTGTTGATATTTTTCCTTTTGGTTACGAAAATGCAATTTAACCAGAACTGTATAATCTCTTTAACAAGTTGCTGTTTTCTAGTTTGACGTGATATAACACTATACACGTAAACGATTCATGTATATACTTCTTTTGCGAACTTAATCATATGTTTTTGCAACGATTTATGTTTACTTGGAAAGTATACACTCTTGTAGTAAAGCTTGTTGTTCATGCTGTGGTAAAAATGTATACACTGAGTGTAATAACATCTGAGAAAATGTATTCATTTAATCAGTTTTTAAGAGTCTCTTAAACACTGATTAAATGAATAACTTTTCTCAGATGTTCGACTTAATTTTTGGTAAACTTTTATTCTTCATCTGATGGTCATATTACTCAGTAAAGCAGGTTTGTTAAAAATAAATTGGAATAAACCGACTTTGAATGGGGGTTTCCTTTCTTATCTGTAATCGTTCTATATATATATGACCACCAAGATCCCGAACAAAGGAAAGGAATATACAATATGGCCGTCAAATTGTTAATTTCGTTTCCTTTTGGGGATCTGGGTGAATTTCTCTATACAAATGCCTTTACTCCATTATAGAACATTCAATTGCATATGTTTAAATTCACATCTTATTAAGTCGTAATTAAACCGTATACGTGAATCTACGACGAGTTGATCAGATTACGACTGTAGTTCTCGCTGTAGTTCTCATAGAACTACAAGCTCATGCAAGAATGAACATAAACACTACTTTCCAGGGGATGTATTCTGAAAACGATTTTAAGATACAAATTTATTGTATCTAGGTCATATCTACGTCACTAAAATATTCAACTGTACTGAAGGAATAGCGATTTGCTAAATTATATTTGAGTGACGTAGATATGACGTAGATACAATAACTGTTTCAGAATACACCCCCAGTACTACCAAAGTCCTTTTTAGGACTTCCCAAGAAAGAATAATGCCAACAGTCTTTCCCAGGACTCTCTAATCCCTCCCATCCGCATCTATAATACCATGGACACCGGAACTTATAAACACCGTCAATATGACACTTAAACATCTGTTTTGGCTCTCTTGCCAGATTTTTAACCATAATAAGATCAAACCCAATATTATAATCTTAGTTTTAAACACATGTATTGTGCGTACAGTATTTGCTAAATACAAGAAAGCGTTATTTAAATTGATATTGCCCCTGAATAATTTGTCCATGAACGACAGTTTATTCAAACTTAAAGGGATCTAGTAACTTTGTTGACACGTGCAAAAAGTGATGAATGGTTGATGCAATGTATATTGTTGTTATCTCATATGTCCACAGGGTAGTGTGTGAAAATTTCAAGTCAAATGGACATTGTATGGCCAAGTAATGAGCGAAAATCCAAAGTGATATTCAGTAACTCACTGCACTCACTTTGTACACAGAAGAAAAACTCGCCCGGAGTTTTTCTTATCTGAATACTTCAATCATACATATCTTTGTAACGAAAGGGAAATTTGAAAAACCGAAACCTGTCCCGTGATTTTATTGTTAATACGAATACAACAAGGTATAAGGGAACCGCTAGAATTAGAATTTTATTTTGAGGATTTGGACAATGTTACTAAGTCCCTTTAATACTATGCTCACTTTCTTAACACAATGCAATGCATTCTTTGCCCTCCTAAATTCTATTACTAATGAAGACACCACAATAATGGACACAAATACAAAATCATGTTTTTAAAATGTTATTTGACAGATTATGTACCTATACATTTGTTTTGTTGGTAAATCGGGTCAGGAACCAAGGAAATAAAACTCAAGTACAAATCAAGAACAATCATATTCACAGGATGAAACGTAGGAGTGTGCTTGTATTAAACGGAGCTGGCCCAAATTAAATAACACCATAACGCACTTCCCATTAGTCCAGTTTTAGGCAAATTGGTCGAGCGCTATCATCGATATAGCGATGAGCGCTATTAACAAACCAAGATCCAGTCGTAAGAGGGCGACAATCTACCTATAACCACAGAAATACAATATAGAAATATAACCCTCCCGCAGAATAGCCCCTCACCATGGGTGCCTTTTTGTTTTAAAGACAAATAACAGTATTGGGAAACGCCCCACACACACAATAAAAAAAAAAATGCTTTCATCACCACCATGTGAAAGAATACCGTATTACTTATATGTTAATATAACGACTTAACAAAAACTGCTTTAAAATTGACTATTTGAGCTATAAAATGATTTAAATAAAAAAAGTCTTTTACCAAGATAAAATTAAACTGCGTGCAAAAGCTATGTAAGCGTGTGCCCGGCATACAGGCTTTTTGACCAATACTGGCACGCCGGCAGAGAGGGGCGAAAGAGCGGTGAATTTCGGCCGGATTTCAGCTGTATGAATTGAAGTTTCAATCAATTTTTCTGCATTTAACTATACTAAGGTATCGATTTACCACACAAGCCCTTTTTGTATACTATCTCAACACTATTGAGCAATTAGTTTGGTCAATAAAGATTCTTTCGGTAACTTTCCCAATATGTTATTTGTCTTTAAATCTTGGCCTAGGCATTTTCGCCAAATACATGCTATAAAGGGCCTACAGGCCTATAGTTTGTGTTGTAATTGTGACAGACTGCGATGGAAACGTCCTACATAGAAGATCAAACGACCGTGCGTTAAATAGTATAAAATTAGTCATATTGGATTAGAATACTAGTACATCATCCCAAGCGCACAATAGACTATGGATTGAAATAAATACTAAATGCAGCTAAAAATGTCTAAAATGAGTTAGCTATGTGCAAAATGTTAACTTAATACAGTATTAGTTTGTAATGTATTCATGATGTTTTGCCAGCCTCTATCTTTCTTTGCCAGATCAAATGAAATCGTTTTTCTCTTGCACATTCACTATCTCCCCCATTTCCCTCTTTTTATATTCAAATACCTGTCTGTCGTCATCCTCGAGCTCGACGAAGACCATCATATCACTTGCCTTCTTGATCTCGATGACACACGTCCACAAACTAAATTTATTAGCACCTCTTGCAAGGCACAATGCATAAAGAACACGTGCGCGTATTACATGTTTAGTAGACTTCGTAGCTAACATGTCATGTTCAGAGCAATTTAATTCAAAATTGTCTAAGTCAGGCTGTAATTATAACGAAAACGGGCGTGCGGAGTCTGTGTTCTAGGTAGTGTGTCGCCCTCGAACGACATGATCTTGATAATTGATAGCGCATCGTCCAAAAAATAATACCGGACTATCATCCCGTAGCCTTTCGCATCTGAATGGCTGCAGGAACGACTGAACGCGAGGGGGAGACTATTCAGCCGAGCGGCGGTTTTAGCGGAAACCTTCGTTGTGATAGTCGCGCTCTCCAGTCGTTCCTGCATAGTGCATACCGTCGCATGAAGTCAACTCAGCTCAGACAGACGAGAAGCCTTGTCAAAAGGCTATCATCCCGCAGAAGATCGGTTGATAGAGAAGCAAAAAATGGCTTGAAGAAAAAAAAGGAGATTTTTAATAAATTAAGTAGAAGTGAAATAAATTGTATGATTAAACAAAAGTATTATGTTAAATGGCAACAAAGATGGGAGGACACCGAATCTCCCTTGAAAACTATTCAAAACTATGTAACTCAGACATACTGTTGTAAATTGAATAATAGAAAATTTGAATCTGTATTGCACCGTTTACGGATGGGAAATATTGGTTTAAATATTAATTTAGTAGTAATAAATAAGCATGAAACTGGATTATGCTCACATTGTGGGTTGTTAGAAACTTTAGAACATTTGTTATGCCATTGCCCTCAATATGTGATTGAGCGAGCAATGTTGATGTGTGAATGTGGAATTACACATCAAGATCATATTGTATTTTTGTTAAAATCTGAAGTTTTAGCTCACCAAAGAGCATTGATAGATTATGTCATTAGGACAAATAGATTTTGATTGATTGATTGATAATAATTTTGTATGAAGTATTTAATTTTGCACACGCACCTTTGAAAGGCCAATCTATTTGCTTTATTCTTGTATTGTATTAATTAAATATTATATGAATATAAATATTTTGTTATGTATGTTGGTATTTCGGTTATGAGAAAACAAAAATATGGCATTGACCTGCCTTGCCTGTGTATCGGAGGGGCCTAGGCTATTAAAGCTGAGAAGTCTGCTCGACGTACGGAGCAGGATTGGCCAGATGATACCTTAGACATCGGACAAGGAAAAGAGATTGATTCCCCACATTTATATATTCTCAATATAATTTAAGTTTGGTCTTGTTTATATGAGAAAAAAAATGAAACGTGTATATGAAAAGATACATATTATATATATTTTTAAAAGGAGCAATTCATTTGAGTTGAAATAAATAAGACAAAAGAAAGAAGAAAATAAAAAAGGATTGGCGTAAATATTCAAAATGAATGAAGAACGCCAATAAACTTAAAACAACAACAACAACAACAACATCGCTCTGTACTGTGTAGAGAGGAAGAGAAGTGGAGAGAAAAGTCTCTCTTCCCTTCTCTCTCCATGAAACCAAATCAGAGGAAAAGTCTGCGTGATACTAGCCTCTTGACAAGGCATGTCTCGTCTGAGCTGAGTTGAATGCACGGTATAGTAAGCAAATAACCATCGACTGGGAGGGTGATGGCAAAACTATACGCGCCGAGGTGATCTGCGAAGGTACTATCATGCCGAGGCGATAGCCGAGGCATGATGGTACCTTCGCAGATCAACGAGGCGCGTATAGTTTGCCTCCATCACCCGAGCAAGGAGATTTGGTTATTTGTTTTATATCTCTCATCATCGACCGGCCATCGATCCCATATATGGATATTCCTGTGCGTAACAAGGTGTGCAATGAAGGCGCATTACGCGTATTTGTTTCAATCCGCACAATACGATTGGTCACTTAACCGCGTAGGCGCGTGTCTGCGCAAACAGTACTCAATACGAAATATTTGTAGGCTAAAAATAGCATTACAATCAGCTGATCTGCAGCACTACATGCATTAATATGCATTATATAACGCCTTAGAATGTTCTCGTGTTATGATTGGCTGAATTCAGGTCACATGACATTCAGAAAAAATGATCTATCTGCACTCAGTAATTGACATCAGCCGTGCATTATTCGACTAATGCACGGCTGACGTCATCAATTAAAGGAGTGATGTACCAGCGGTACATCCTACACGTTATTAAACGTACATTACGCGTCGTGTGAACACGCATGCAGCGAGCTTTGCTGCATTTTTATAAGCGCGCTTTAATCGGTGTTGGTTTGTTTACTGCGTTACGAGGATGGTTTGTTTGTTTACTGTTGCTTGGGCAACAAGCGCGTTAAGCGCGCACAAGCTGTCTGGTCGTTAAGATGTTTATAAAGGTTGATGTACACGTCAAGTTCACCCGTGTACAAAGACCGCGTCGCGTCGCGTGTATTAAATATAAGCGTTCTACTAGTTCTCGCGTTTGAAGTACCTTTTTCACTGGGATTATTCTTTTGGACTCGCACCTTATTTGGATTAATTATCTTGGATACAAATATTAACATTGTTTATTGTACATTACATTGTGATCGAACATGGTATATATACTTTTACGATGGCGAATTTTGTTTTATTAACTGAAGACGAACTAGACAATTTCCTTGATTGTGACTCCGTAAATACGAAAAAAATTACCAAATATGCAGTGAATCGTCTGGAAGCATTTGCAAAATGTGTTGGGATAAACTCTCTTCAGGATGTTGATCATTTGAAAGCGGATGAACTAGACAAGTTGTTGAGTCGCTTTTATGCTGGTTTGAGAAAGGATGACGGGACATTGTACACCAAAAAGAGCATTCAATCGATCAAATATGGGATCCACAAATATTTTCTTGCAAAGGAAATTGATACAAATGCTGAGAACTTTCGAGAAAGTCAACAGAGTTTCAAGGCCATGTCCCAAAAACTAAAACGCGAAGGCAAAGGATTTGTGAAACATAAGAATCCTGTCACCAAAGAGGATATGATCAAAATAAACGAGAGTGGACTTCTTGATATCGACGCGCCATCCGGACTTCAGAACAAGGTCTTTCTAGATGTCATGGTTTACTTCGGCCAGCGGGGCCGAGAATCCCTCCGTGATATGAGAAGTGATGACTATGAGCTCAAAGAAGATGAAGAAGGACGATATTTCGAGAGAAGAGATACGCTCACAAAATCAAGAAGGGAAAACGAGGATGAAGAGTACGGAGGCAGAATGTACGAGATTAAAGATTCTCCAAGGTGCCCTGTCCGCAGTCTGTTAAAATACAAGGCACTGCTCAACCCATTCTGCACCTCATTTTGGCAGAAGCCAAAGTCGAAAGCAACACAACACGGCCCTTGGTACGACAAAGTTCCTGTCGGCGTCAACACCCTTGGAAACAAGGTGAGACAGATCACAGAAGCTGCTGGATGTTGCGGAAAGTACTCAAACCACAGCTTACGAGCTACAACAGTCACCACTTTGAATGACGCCGGGTTCGAAAGTAGGGATATCATGACTGTAACTGGACATAAATCTGAATCATCCCTAAAACACTATGCCAGAACCAGCGCACAAACGAAGAAGGAAATGAGCAACAAGCTTGCGAAGGGGTTAGCTCAGAACAGTGATGGAGACCAAGTGGTGCATGAGGCTACTGTTGCGGCTATTCTTGACCTCCAACAACAAGCTCAAATCCATGCTGGTGGCGATGATGAGGCACATTTGAACTTGGCACTATCCCAAGAATTAGTGAACATCCAGGCCTCATCATCGTCAACCACTACAAACACCGTCCAACATTTCCATTTCCATGGACCGGTGACCTTCATCAATAAATAGAGGATCGATTAACTTGTAAATATGTTCAATTAGTTGATTTTACTTTTTACCTGTTTACGTTTTGGAGTTGGAAGTTGAATTGTTCGATATGTCAGTCAAGACATTGTTTGAATTTGATATTTTAATGGAACCAGCGGCGGCACAGCAGTTCATGTTTGAACCAAAACTTGTTATAATTATTTTGGACTGAAATACAAATGGAGAGGCATTTAACGGCGAGTTCTCACTTCTGGATAGCTCTTCTAATTCTGGAACGGCATCGTTTTTCCTGGGATTATAAAGGTAAGAACATATTTTATGTCAACAGTTTAGTTGTTATATAAAGAAAATAATTATGTCAACAGTTTAGTTGTTATATAAAGAAAATAATTAATGATTTCTCGTGCGAGAGCAGTCTATTGCACTCAGCGTGCAGCCACATAAGTACTATTGAACTCGCTACTTCGTAGCTCGTTCAATAGTACTTATGTGGCTGCACGCTTCGTGCAAATAGACGTGCCCTATCGCACTCAAAATCATCAATTATTTCCTTACTAGCACTGCATATATGGATATGCATGCATATATAGCGCGAACGTACACGCGACGACGCGATCGAGCCGCGGCTAGATCGAGATCGAGATTTGACTTTTAGTTTGAGACCCATCGACATCATCGAACACACGATCGCATGAATTGTTGACGAACTCGATCCATGCAGCGCAGCTACCGGATCCTGCATTAGCTAATATGCAGACAGGTGTTATGTAAGTTAATCGAATGTATTTACAATGCCAATCATGACTATGACTCAGACTCTGTCCCATTCATTCTGCTTAATATAAGGCAGCGGTATTATTTTATAAAACGTCATTAGTATTTGATAGGTTGGGCCGGCTGGCTTAAACTAAACTGATAAATAGATACTAACCATACCAATGGCAATATTACAGTAGGCAACACTTCCCCAGCATGACGTGTTGACTGCTCACTCAAAATTGATCAAATTCCAACAATCCAATGTAGGGTAAACCGGCAAACAAGATACTAAAAAATACTTTTAAAAAATGAATTCGCTGATGCCTTACTTACTACTTTTTAACACACGCTCTATGCGCGTACTGTGTGAAGCAGCAATTTACTATAACTCTCGTGCGGCGCCCAAAAGTTCGTTGCCCTCGACAAAAAAAGAACTGTACAAAAGTACTATATGAGATTGGGATTTGATGGGAGAAATTATACTTGAACACGTGACGGCGTTTCGACCAATCACATGGCTAGAACAGTCTTATGAGGGATATAATAAGCAAATAACCATCGACTGGGAGGGTGATGGCAAAACTATACGCGCCGAGGTGATCTGCAAAGGTACTATCATGCCGAGGCGATAGCCGAGGCATGATGGTACCTTCGCAGATCAACGAGGCGCGTATAGTTTGCCTCCATCACCCGAGCAAGGAGATTTGGTTATTTGTTTTATATCTCTCATCATCGACCGGCCATCGATCCCATATATGGATATTCCTGTGCGTAACAAGGTGTGCAATGAAGGCGCATTACGCGTATTTGTTTCAATCCGCACAATATGATTGGTCACTTAACCGCGTAGGCGCGTGTCTGCGCAAACAGTACTCAATACGAAATATTTGTAGGCTAAAAATAGCATTACAATCAGCTGATCTGCAGCACTACATGCATTAATATGCACTAGCACTGCATATATGGATATGCATGCATATATAGCGCGAACGTACACGCGACGACGCGATCGAGCCGCGGCTAGATCGAGATCGAGATTTGACTTTTAGTTTGAGACCCATCGACATCATCGAACACACGATCGCATGAATTGTTGACGAACTCGATCCATGCAGCGCAGCTACCGGATCCTGCATTAGCTAATATGCAGACAGGTGTTATGTAAGTTAATCGAATGTATTTACAATGCCAATCATGACTATGACTCAGACTCTGTCCCATTCATTCTGCTTAATATAAGGCAGCGGTATTATTTTATAAAACGTCATTAGTATTTGATAGGTTGGGCCGGCTGGCTTAAACTAAACTGATAAATAGATACTAACCATACCAATGGCAATATTACAGTAGGCAACACTTCCCCAGCATGACGTGTTGACTGCTCACTCAAAATTGATCAAATTCCAACAATCCAATGTAGGGTAAACCGGCAAACAAGATACTAAAAAATACTTTTAAAAAATGAATTCGCTGATGCCTTACTTACTACTTTTTAACACACGCTCTATGCGCGTACTGTGTGAAGCAGCAATTTACTATAACTCTCGTGCGGCGCCCAAAAGTTCGTTGCCCTCGACAAAAAAAGAACTGTACAAAAGTACTATATGAGATTGGGATTTGATGGGAGAAATTATACTTGAACACGTGACGGCGTTTCGACCAATCACATGGCTAGAACAGTCTTATGAGGGATATAATATGCATTATGCAGGAACGACTGGACAGCGCGACTACCCTGCACAATCATTTGAGGGGATCGCACGTGAGTTCACCACTCGCCAGATAGCCTCCATCAGGCGTCCAGTCGTTCCTGATCCTGCATGCAGCGCAGCCATTGCTTGCTTGAGACACGAAGCCTTGTTAAAGGCTAGCGTGATACTGATTCAGCCAATCATAGGGTTGGCAAAATACGATGTTTTTCTCCCCGTCTGTTTGTCATGTTTGTAGTATTTTCTGGTTCCAAGACCTGACCCGGTTACAATAATTATGATAAGCAACCAAACCAAAACTTACATTGACTTTTCCTATTGTAAGACATTTCATGTCTCTATGATAACTGCCTTTATAAATCATCTTTATTTATTCAAATCAATCGAATGTTACAGAGAAGGGTTGAAACCCAGGTCCATGGCAGAAGTTGAAACTAAATTTGCATTCTGCAATTGGCAGGGTGAACAGGATAAAACATAGAGACAGAATAACTGAAACAGTTTACCAATTAGTAAAACATACAAATATACACATTTTCTCGCGAATGTATACATGTATGTAACGAACACATTCTTATTCCCTTTTTTTGTTATACAAGTGTATTTTATAACTCATTACAACTTTTCCTGAGTTTATTTTTTAATTAAAAAAGTAAGTAGCATAATTATGCGATTATTCAAACAACCAAACAATGTATTTATCATTATTGAGAAAAATTAACCTACAATTTATGTTTCATTTTCATATAATTCAAGTGTATTTTATCAATCATTACAACCTTTCATAAGTTTTTTTTAAGAAGCTAAGTAGCTTGATTATAAATGCATTCAAACAACAACAGCAACAATCAAACAATGTACTTATCATTATTACAAATAAGTAACCTACAATTAATAAATCCTTTTTGTCGCGTGGCTATCTATACAGAGTGTTTCTAAAAAAGCGGAACCCAACTTCCACTAGCAGTATCTCGTCCAATAAACATAATATGTTCATGGCAATATGTCATATAAAAGGTGAATTCATGATCTTTCGTTTGATACCAAATATGTTTTGACAGCGTCATGCATGAATGAATATAAAGGACATTAACAGATTTATGTAAAAAGTAGTTTGCGCACAAGAGTTTAAAGTTATTGTTTAATGCACAGCAAATCATGAAACAAAGACAAAGTCAAGTGATATTTCATGATGTTTCTGTATTCATAACTTGACATTTATTCAACTTCGAAACGATTTCAGGGTCCATAATTATCCCCAGCGTCCTTCCACATGACCCGCCCTTTCTGTCCGCACAGGTTTGTGCTCACCATGGCTCTCATAGCCCGTCTGACCACATTCCCCTGCTGGCACAAGGCATCGAACTCCCTGATGATGCGATTGCGGATGTCGTATGCATGCTGGAGACTCCCAGAGCAATTCCAATTAATGACTAAAAATCACGCTGTTAAGTGGTCAGTTTCATGGTCAGGCAAGGCACTGATTTAGAAAGTACATCCATGTCCATTTGTTTACAGTTTAAACACGTTCGAAACAATTGGATTATAAGACAAAAGAACAAAAGGACAGGTTTCAATGAATTAGCATTATTTGCGACTGTGTTGATCAGTAGATCTAAATCTCGTGCGCAAAGCAATTATAGCATTGCTTGTTTAAAATGATTGCAGTTTGATAACCACAAGCTCAATAATTACGAATATGAGATCATATGAAAGAGTAATACATTATCTTTGCGATGGCATATTGCGACAAACATAATTATGTTTATTAGATGAGATATTGCTATTTGAAGTTGGGTTCCGCTTTTTTGTAACCACTCTGTAGAGCTCTACACAAACTTAAAGGGGCCATGCAACCCAAATGCATGTTGACCTTTGTTCATCTGTATTAGTGTACACATTCAATATTTGTAAACAGTTTGACCCAAATATGTTTTGTATATTTTTAAACATTTTATCATTTATTTGTCTTCATGTTGCTAAGCCCCACCTCCTAAAAAACCCTCCAGAGCAAATTCTATTGTTGACCTGCAGTGACATCATTTGTCAATCACTGGTCAGCTACCATGAGATTAACAAAAGATGAAAGTACAACAAGATTAGGCTAATCACAATAGCATCACACGGTTGAATAGAATACCAACTCACACAACTTCAATTACAATAGCTGTTGCTATGTCAGAAGAAAAGCACTGTCTAAGCTATTGCATGGAGGTATGCAGGGCATGCTTTTGTGTGGATGTTCTTTTTGTACTTTCATCTTTTGTTAATCTCATGGTAGCTGACCAGTGATTGACAAATGATGTCACTGCAGGTAAACAATATAATTTGCTCTGGAGGTTTTTTTAGGAGGTGGGGCTTAGCAACATGAAGACAAATAAATGATAAAATGTTTACAAATATACAAAACATATTTGGGTCAAACCGTTTACAAATATTGAATGTGTACACTAATACAGATGAACAGAGGTCAACATGCATTTGGGTTGCAGGGCCCCTTTAATGATTATAATACATTATTGTACATGTATAGGTGGAGGGCCAAAGTCGAAAAAAGTGACTTTAGGTTGCCAGATCTCCACAACAAGTTTAAACCGATTTTATTTGCGAACACCTCCAAATCCAAGATGGCGTCCAAAACAGTAGCCGTTTTGACTTGCTATAGATAATTGGCGAAATTTTCCAAACGATACGTGAAATCAGCATGACTTTGCAGTCATATTAAAGACAATAAAATGTCCTATAATCTGAAACCAAACACCATGGGTTTCAGGATATGTAACACGGTCATTTTTAGCCCCAAACTCAAATTGTAGGCATTTTTCCCCAACAATATTAAATTATTGATTTACATAATTGGACATAAATCAGTAGTTATATTAGGAGATGAATTAATACTTTTCAAAAAACTGCCCAATTATATCAACAATACTCTGTAAAAATGTCAAGTATGTACCTTTTCTGAACAAAAAGTTATTATACTTGGAAGTCAGCATTTGATATCGACAAAACGGGTAGTTTTGCACGATTTATCATGCTGTACAGGGTGTCTCAAAAATATGTAATCTTGATTATAGGATTTGTGTACCAAATAATTGCGTCAATCTCGGGACACCTTCAATTCCAGTTATGAACAAATCAACAAAACCACCATTTCCTGTAAATGATGAATATTCCACTATCTTTTTGTAATCCGCGTAGATGTTGTGTCTGTCTTGTATTTGTTTAACTGCATTTATCATGATAAATCAATCGTTAAATATGAACTTAATTCCACTCCCCATGGAGCATTCCAGTCAGCTGCATACTGACGCGCCTGCCATGCATATTGCGAATTCAAACCATACTGGGTGCCCATGATGTTTTTAAAACGTTGTCAAGATCATGTTCATTATCTTGAGTAGGTGTCTTACTGAAGTACACAATATGCGGGACACATGTGCAGAGCATATATATCTAGATTCGAACACCGTCTTGATCGCAAGACACGCACCCTTCATGCCCTTCATATCTTATTACATGTATCTGGAGACCATTAAGGTCTATACAGATTTGCTGACTTAGTATTAAAACAAAACAAACTCAATTGCTAAACCAATATGTTCAACACCGAAAAGCCTAGATAGCTAACAGCAAGCCGAATGTTTATTTTTTGTGCACTACCCTGTACTCGTGTAACCATGGTAACAACATCCGATTATGGACAGAAATATACCAAATCACCAATGATTTATTAAAAAAAAAAAAAAATTAGCAGGTAACAGGTGTGATTTCACATGTGTGATTTGATTTCCTTCATGTTCACGCGAAAATTAGTGAGCATAATGCGGCTTGTAGTAGGCATATATATGATTTATTTTATTTCTATTGTTGTTACTATGGTTACAAATGTACATGGTGGTACAACATGGTGATAAACATAATAGCCTATTCTAAGTTTTCTTCGAACCCTGAAAACGAATTTGCATGTAGTCTAGCTAACTGTGGTGTTCCGAATAATATACCGAAATAATGTATCATCAAGCGTAATCATGTTAAAAACATAATCATCCAGATATATATTCGAATATTCGAATATTGCACTAAATAGTGCACTTTGCATGATGGATTTATTATGCATACAGTGCAATTACCGATACACTATTTTCGTGAATTGTAAACCGATGGCGGCATATTCATGACATAAAAGAAGAAACCTGAAGGTTTTGTTAGAAACGGGAATAAACAATATATCATTATTTAGGAGCATTTGTTGAATAAAGTCCGTAAACAAGAATTACATTTGTTTTTTTTTTACTTTTTGGACGCCATCTTGGATTTGGAGGTGTTCGCAACTATTTTTTTGAGGTAGACCTCTGAATTAATTTGTCTCATTAAAAATACTTGCAAATAAAATTGGTTTAGACTTGTTGTGGAGATCTGGCAACCTAAGTCCTTAAGGAAGCCACTTTTTCGACTTTGGCCCTCCGCATAGTACTACTTATAGTGAAACAATAACCAAACTATGAATCAACCAGTGCAGATTGAAACAAGAGTATATCGAGATATATCATTATTTTCCCGTACGTTTTTGGTATTTTTTGTTTCCAAGACCTTACCTGGTTACAATTATGATAAGCAAGCAAACCAAAAGTTACATAATTATTGACTTTTCCTATTGTAAGAAATGTCATGTCTTTATGATGACTGCCTATTAATAATAATATAACTGATATGGGTTATAGGACTAATACAAACAAACCTCTAAAAAACTCTAAACCGGTTTCAAGCCACTGGAAGATGGTAGTGGAATGATATTCGTATAAATCACCGTTCGATGGCGCATATTTCGTACGGTAGTGGTGGTGATGTGAGACCGTGGACTCCCCCCAAGCCGTGGGTCTGGCCTGGCGGTAGCTTAAACTCGAACCGCTGGAACAGGTTAGTGAAGAGTAGAAATGCTTCCATCTTCGCTAGTTGAGCTCCAAGACACTCACGGGGACCTGTTAGACGTCGTGACCATAATAAAGACATTGATGAACACTGATATATAATCATAATTTTAGATTGCATAATTCTGTTTTTGTTGTTGTTAAAATGTAATATATTCTATGAAGAGATGTTAAAAGATTTAAGCGTAAATTACTAAAAGTCGCAGTATGGTATGAACAACTATAGTTTAAAAAACCCCGCCGAAACTATTCTAAACCTAACGCTAGGCTTGAACATGAAATGGGCAAAGTCTCATTATAATACAAGACTGCAATGACCCGCAATGACAAGGTTATGACTCTTTTACAACACTTAGCATCATATTGTCATTTCTCTCGACAACTTTTCTCATTCCAATAAACTCGATCTGGGTCATTCAATGCATCCGGGTTCTTCCAGACTCCTGGGTCATGGTAAACTGTAAACTACCACGGTATTATGAAGTCATCAAATAGAACTTCCGGGCTAGACATAATCCGCGTTTCAACCAATCAGATTTGCCCACTAGAACACATGATCTGACTTACAATTAATTGTAACTTACGATCGATTCTATCTCTTTCTGCAACGGGCCCTTGTCATAATTATATTACCTCTCGGGAATGACTAACAATGAAAAGTATCAATGTTTTTAAAGCACTATCAACTATTTTGACTGAACACTGGAGGCTGCCATGTATTCCAACTGTACCGTATGAAACTGACATAGCAGCAGATTCAACAACAGCGGTTACGTAACCGGCTTTTGTTAGTGCACGCTCAGATGACGTTTCATGCAGTGCCGTTGGAAAACATGGCAGCCTCCAGTAGACAGTCAAAACAGTTGATAGTGGTTTGAAAAATATTGATTATTCCATCATTAGTGATAGCCAAGAGGAAATATACGACTAGAAGTGACAGGAATTATGAACTTATCAGTAACAGTAGGCGAAAATTCCATCATTTCATTTTCCTTTAACTGAATCTTACCGACACCGAAAGGCATCCAAGCGTTATTCCTCTCAACGACGCGTCCACCTTCTGCGAGGAATCGTTCCGGGTCAAATGCATCCGGGTTCTTCCAAACATCCGGGTCATGGTGCACGGCCCACAGGTTAGCGAGGACGATGGTACCTTGTATCAGTTTAACAATAGATAGATTATATATCAATCACCCTGGTCGATTCAATTAAGTTTATTTCCATTCAATCGATTGTTTTTCATTCAATATAATTTAGATCGATTTAAGTGCTTTCTATTGAATTTACTTCCAAATTCAAACGTTCAACTTTATTTCGAATTGTAGATCAAATCAAAGTAATTACTTCAGGTCTAATACATTGCATTCCAGTTTCATTAATTTCAACCTTATATCCATTCAACACAAAGCAATTTCCATTCATTTCCATTCAACACAAAGGAATTGTATTAATTTATACTAAGTAAGTAACATTATGATACTCAGTCATCAATTCGAAAGATTTGCTTTCATTCTTTTAATTATGATTCATTACATTCAGTCACATTTAATGTCATCCAATTATTAAAGCCTAATATATTCGATTTCATTCGATTCCATTCTATACAAATCCAATCAATTACATATATAAAAACTATTAAAGTCCAACGTATTCATTTCCATTTCCATTCCAGTATACCATTGGGGATCACGTTTTCATCAAGGGAGACCCTATGCACCGCCATGTGAGGCCGGGCGTGAATATAATTTCATTCTATTTTATTCAAATCGAATCCATTCAATCGAATCCCATTAAATTCCTTTTAAATGAAATCCATTCAATCGAATCCCATTCAATACCATTCAAATGAAATCCATTCAATCTAATCCTATTCAATTCCATTCAAATACTTGACATTCAATGCTACCTTTTGGGATAACATAATACGTCCGTGCCGCCACGTGAGGCAAGGCGTGAATACATTACAATTTCCGCCATTCAAATCAAATCCATTAAATTGAATTACATTCAATTTGACTCAAATTCCATTCTACCTTTGGGGATAACGTAATCACCCAGGGAGACCGTCTTCGCCGCCATGTGAGGCAAGGCGTTTGGTACCACCGGATAAATCCGCATGACTTCCATGAGCGTTGCGTCGCAGTACGGAAGATCCGGCCGATCACCCATGGTCGGTTGCCTACCGTGCCCTACAACGTTGTCTAACTCCGCCTGCACCTGTATGGTGAAATGTGTGTAGAAATGAGCGAATGACTTTGAATGGAACTTGATGAAACCAGCTAGGAATAAATCGTTAAAGGGACTTAGTAACATTGTCCAAATCCTCAAAATCCAATTAAAATTCTAGCGCTTCCCTCATACCTTGTTTTATTCTTATCAACAACAAAAAGCATAGGACAGGTTTCGGTTTTTCAAATTTCCCTTTCGTTAAAAAGATATTTACGATTGAAGTGTTCAGATGTCTAATTATTCAACGGATCGTCAGAAAGTACAAAGTGAGTGCAATGAGTTGGTGAATGTCACTTTGCATTTTTGCTCATTACTCGGCCATACAGAGTCCATTTAACTTGAAATTTTCACACAACACCTAGAGGACATATAAGATAAGAATTATATATATATATATAGTATCAACCACTCATCACTTTGTGCAAAGTTACTAGATCCCTTTAATGTGTAAACTTAGTGTATAATTATAAATAGTTTTCATTCCGACTGGAAATTAAAGGATCAGTGGAAAATATACGGTAGATATGATGTAGAAAACAAGCAGAAATGGATACCGTCTTCTGAAATGGAGATTTGTTAACACGAACCCTGCGCGCATCGAGCTTTTCCAGTCATACGCGCAAGAATGCTACAAAGGGAACACTAGTGACGCGCTAACAAAAAAAGTCATGAACCTGCTTAAGCACGAAGACACGCCGCTGAATGTCAATACTACGCCATTAAGATTTGACGATGTAGTTCCTTTAACCTACCTTTCTTTGTACTTCCGGATAGAGGGTCAAGTAGATGATGGACCAGGACATAGTGGAAGAGGTTGTTTCCATTCCCGCGCCAAACAGATCGAAAAGGACGCGCCAAAATTCCTCGAGGGAGTACATGCTCGATACGTCATCGTCGGCGAAAAAAGCGTCACATAGGTCCCGGATGTTGTCTGTCTGGAAGTTGCTCCGGTGGGTCTCCAGCTGCGTGAGCGCAAAGCGGTGTATGCGCTCGTTGCAATCCCTGAAGTTAACGTACCTATATTATTAGAAGATATAAATTATGGCGATAATCATAATAATTTGAACTGGTATCGAGAATTAGTAAAGCTTTAGGCCGTATAGAACATGACAATTGGAAGAGAAGGAGAGGATGAGGAAGAAGAGACTTTCACCCTATGTTTCCTTGGCAACCAATTTATTTTTTACCTGAAAAAAAGAAGCAGTAAATGATTTCCAAATTGATGTAGAAAGAGAAGGGGAGAAAATAAGAAGGAGATCGACGGAGAACGAAATGAGAAGAAGGAGAGGAAGAAGTAGAAGAACTAGAAGAAGAAGAAGAAGAACAAGAAGAAGAAGAAGAAGAAGAAGAAGAAGAAGAAGAAGAAGAAGAAGAAGAAGAAGAAGAAGAAGAAGAAGAAGAAGAAGAAGAAGAAGAAGAAGAATTACTGACACAAATAAGAGGTCTCTTCATACGTAGCACTTTGCGAGAGAATGTTCCAGGAAACGGGACTATATAGACTCTACCGTATGTTGTATCATTTTGTTTTTGCAGATCTCGATGAAATAGATCCTAGCATACATAGTTACTTCAGAGGAATAATTAAAGGGATAGTTGAGTTTTATTAAAGAGAGAACAGTTTGGGTCAAACAAAAATAAAAACCTACACCATTACATTACAAACTAATAGTTATAACTCCACCATGCTCGAAAGAAATTAAAAATTACAAATGACTAAGTAAAGAGCCTGTTTTCATTCAAAAAGAGCCGTTAAAACTCAAGAGGGCACTTCTCTAAAACTCATTTGTTTCAACCGTTTAAAATTAAATATTGTGCATGTGATGTTTTGTTGAAATAATGATTAGATAGAGAGATAATCAACAACTATTTAAAAAACACTTTTTTACATTTTTGAAAAGAAGAAGCATTTAAACAAAAAAAATTTTAACGGCTGGTTCAAAATTATCTAATAATTGTGGGGCCCGACAATTATTACAAATGGTTATGTTTATGGATATTTTAGCCATTTCCGATCCGAATTGTATCAAATAAAGTTTATTCTATCATTAAAATTGTATGCTCTTTCAAGTTTGACACTCAGTTTTTTCATTATCCTCACAACAAATTATTTTGTGTAGCGCCCTCTATACCAAAACTCAACTATCTCTTTAAATTGGTCACCGAGTACGATTCCACTTAGCCTACCTTTTGGCGGGTGAGTGCATGATCAGAAACGGGAACACATGGGCGAGGTCCGAGTGTGGAATTGAGGTCGCGATGTCGTAGAAACTCTTCACGATCTCCTCGAGTTGGGCGTTGTCGTAATCGTACCGTCGTCCGATCACCAGCTGGTTGATGATGTTCCCAAACGCCTTAGTCAGAGTCTCGGTGAGGTTGACAGGTCGACCACCATGTTTTCGAATCTCCTCGCACAGTTCCCGAGCTTCGAGGTTGATCTGCGGTTCGAGGCTCTTTTTCCCCATGCCGAATGTTCGGAGGGTCGACATGCAGAACCTCCTCAGGTCGGTCCAAGCTTTACCGCTGCCCCAGAGGAGAGACACTAAGAGAGACAGAGACAAATGGAGATAGCCAGAGAGAGAGAGAGAGAGAGAGAGAATAAAGATGGAAGGAGATAGAGCGGAGGGGTGTTATACATAATATAGCTACGATTTGAAATAATGATTAGATATCAAGTTGCAAAGAAAACGCTCCAAACATTGAGTTCATACCTACTATACACTAAGGGTGGCCCCAAAACACCGGAACGGGGCACTTCCCAAAATAAAGTAACAAAATTATTATGTCCATCGGATAGGGGGCAAATTCCAAGCAAAACGCCGTGACGGTCAGAGGGTGTTTCTCACAAAGAAAGTCCAAATAACTCATAAAATCTAAATATCCAGAACCAACTTTTGATATGCATCTGTTACCACTATCCTACCAAGTATTTACAAATAGGAAAGAAAACCAAATTTCCCAATAAATTATGAATTATGAATATCAATATCTGCTGTAACGCCGTGACGGCAAAAAGACATGGGTTTCTTACATGGTAAGAAACTAAGTAAACTCTGTGAACTACAGGAACATATTGTGATTTTGTCACATTTGATTCTTTGTACTAGACATCAAGCTAGAACATCCAAATAAAAATGTAGACAAAATCCAATGCTCATAGTAAATATGATATCATAAATTGTATCTGTGCATTGTAACGCCCCCCGTGACTGTAACGCCGTGACCTCTGAATTGTACATGTTATATATATGGGAGATATTATTAAAGAGATGAATAATATGATATAATCTTAATGTAGTGATCCAGAATCAATAAAGAACTAGATGAATGGGTGATACAAATGTATAACCAAGATGCTATTAAATGATCGTCCGCATGACACAAATTTACAGCATAGCGCCCTCTATTGATCAAACAATGTTCTAGGACATAACTGAAATTCTTATCTATGTCAGAAGTTAGTTCATGGAACCATCAAATATTAAAACAAAAATACATACTTAAATATTACAGTGAAATATGAGACCTTTGACATCTGACCTTTGACCTTGTTTCTCAAAATAACATACAAATGTTTAATTTTCTGTCTGCACAGTGCATATTTGCAAGTGATTTGTTTCATGTAAACATGATTTCAGTGTTAGTAAATGTTTGTGTTTGAATTGGTAATTATCCGAGTGATCTTTGACCTGTGCCCCAAACATTTTCAGAAAATTTTCTTTTACCTACAGTACTCTTTTCTAACATTGATTCTGGAACTTAATTGTGAGAACAAAAAAAAAACAACAACAATATTTTGACCCGTTGACCTCCAATGACCCCATTCCCTAATCAGGTCATATGTGACCATTAGCTATGTGAACCTTTGACCTTTGACCTCATGACCAAAATCATATTCCAATAATCCGTACCTCTGAATACATGGATTTGTACAAAGTTTTGAACGAAATCCATCCAACGATTCTTGAGATATTGCACCAAAAAAAAGAACACTGACGTAAAGATGCACATACAGACAGACGGACGTACAGACCCCTACACATAGACTCCGGGTACTTTGAGATGGAAACATTATCAACTGACCCTATTAATATAATTATAGCATGAGCAATGCCGGAGCATACCTAAAAAAATATCTTACATTATTTGATTATGTCTACTGTATTATGTCAATGGAGATCCAGGAGGTAGCGTCACGGCGTTACACAAAACGTAACGCCGTGTCCAAATTGATATTGATTAGATAATAAGTGGTAAAAGATAATGCTGCTGTTCAGCATCCATATTATAGCCCTATGGGCTAATACACAGGAAATAAGAAATCATTTCATTCCCATTCATATTTTTCCAGAAATATACAAAATTATCTGTTTTTAGTGTAACGCCGTGACATATTGATGACTGTAAATGAGACAGTCACTGAAGCGGAACGAAGAGCAAAATTGACCAAAATTGATATTTATCTGAAAAATTGAAGCAATGATCCTATCAACACTGAAAGAAAATTTTATGAAAACTCCTTTTCGCAGTTCTTTTATGCTTAATATTTACAAGAATGTTTTGTGAAAATAATTGAAAATTAATTTATGCTATATAATTACAATAAAATAATAGTTGACAATAATTTTTTTTTTAAACAAAATGCAATTTCTGGAAAGTTCAATCGTTTAGCTTCATTTGATACCAAATTGTTATGGTACAACGAATTTGAAAAATCAGTGGTTATGTCAATGTTTGCTTGGAATTGCCCTAGGGTGTCTTTTCCAATGAAACACGATACAAAGAACAGTAATTTTGGTCGTGTAGTTTTCGTTTTTAGGGCGCAGCGGTTGTGAGTGACACTATGTCAGGTTCCCATTTTTGTCAATTTTGACCCATGTCAGTGTCTGATAAATCGCACTTAGTGCCCGTCATAGCATCGAACAACGAGCAATACGTGCGCCATTGTTAGTGTGCATTCAGCTGTGTGCCGAGAAAATGGGCATGGTTGTTCGATGGTATAACGGGCAGGAAGTGCGATTTAACAGGCACTGACTTGGTAAAAATTGACAAAAATTAAAATTTTAAGTAAATGGACGTTATGGCCGAGTAATGAGCAAAAATGCAAAGTGATATTCACTAACCTATTGCACTCACCTTTTACACGGTTCTGACGATCCAGTGGATAATATGACATCTGAACACTTCAATCGTGAATATCTTTTAACGAAAATTGAAAAACCGAAACCGGTCCCATGCCTTTGTTTTGTTAATAAAATACAACAAGGTATGAGGGAACCTCTAGAATTCCAATTGGATTTTGAGGATTTGGACAATGCTACTAAGTCCCTTTAAAAGTTGCACCGTTTAAGGTGCCAATTACGAACTCTTAATGTGCAAAGTTGCACCTTTATGACACAATAAAGGTACTGTACCTTTATTGTGTCATAAAGGTAACAATGTGCATATTTGCACCTTCACCTCAACGTGGAATTATGCACCTTAAAGGAGCAACCTATGTGTCAGGTTTCAAAGG
>JBAMJV010009672.1:0-44341 GCA_037951105.1 Echinarachnius parma
GGTTAGAAATATCTTCCAGACATAGTACAAGTATGCAAAAATGTCAAATAATACCCCACTGGGCCCCCTAAAGCTGAGTTTTTTGCTTCAGAACCCTTTTTCATCTTTAACGTGCAATATGATGATATCAGAAAATTTGATTGGCCAAAGTTCAGTGTGAAATAATATCTGCATATCTACTAATATATATGTTGGCTTGTTTGTTCTTTCGTGATTACAAAAAAAAACAATATTGCATTCGCAAGAATCATAATAATTGCAATAGTCATATCCTAGCTCGAGCGATATTTCTGATAAATTACTGCAGGTCAGTCTTATTCTGAATAAGTAGTGAAAATATTATGTTTGGATATTAACAAATAGGAAACAATGAATGCGCCATGAAAACACAATTATTTGCAAGATTGGACGAGTAAAATATTAATGTTATACAAAACTTATTATCTCAAATGAAATACAAAATACATGTTTATTATATATGTTAAATCTGCAGAATCCAAAACAGATATAACAGGCTAAATGTATGTATATGGGTCTTCCAAAGTCAAATTACATGAAGATATTCAGATATTTGTATGAAAACTTTTTTTGTTAAAGCATTGCACATATAAAACATGTGACTCATTTACATCTGTAATAAATGTATCAATGGCGTTGGGATTTGACATATGGATATCACTAGGCCTGTGGCGTAGCGACGGGGGGGGGGGGGGGGGGGGCGGGGAGGAAGGCACGGGGGCGCACGTGCCCCCCCCCCCCAATAATTTTGCGTACCCACACCAATCAGTCCGACCACTGAGCGCTTCTGCACTAGGCAATTTCAAGAACGTCCGTGAGATTAAGACTCATGTGAGAATGGTCTGGTGACGAGAAAATAGCTTTTAGTTGTATTATCCTTGTTCTGCATGATTGGTGAAATGCTGTAAAAATCAGTTTATTTGAAGAAGAACGGTGACATTTCTGTTATCGACTGCCCAACGAAGAAGAACAAGGTCTCCTAAGATATGATCAATAAGGAGCAGAAACATGTCATTATAATAAATTAATTAAGATAACTAAATATGTGAACTGATAAATTAAGATTTTTGTATAGCGGTTTTGAGGAGATTCAATATATTTGTATTCAGGTCGAAGACGTGAATTTTTTACGGTATAATAGTAAGAAAGAGGGACATTTCGAAAAATGTTCATGGACACCCTTCCCTCCCCCCCCCCCCCCCTCGAAAAATTTGACAAACACCCCCTTTGAAAAATCTTCACCGACACCCCCCCCCCCCCTCTAACAATTATGACGGGCACGTTCCACCCCTCCTCGAAAATGTTGAGGGACACCCCCCCCCCCCCCCCCCCCCCCCATCGAAAAATCTTCACGGACACTCCCACTCCCCCCATGTCCGGTGGGGTGGGCAGCACAATCACATAAAGTGGATCAGTCTCATAAAAGTGGATATGTTTGATTTGTCCCCATCTATCGGACAGGGATGAAGTAAAAAATAAAAAAAAAACAATTTTTTAAAAGAGTAAAGAAGAGTAAAAAGGGAAAACAAAGTTTTAAAAAGAGTTTTAAAAAATTTTTAAAAATTAAGTTCAGAGTAAAAAAAAAGAGTAAAAATATAGCTAAAATAGAGTCAACGAAAAGAGTTAAAGGGGTAGTTTAGTTTTGGTAGAGGGGGCGCTGCACATCACAATTTGTTGTGAGGTAATCAAAAACTGAGTGTCAAATTCGGGAGAACATGCAATTTTAATGGCAGAATAAACTTTATTGGATCAAAATCGACCCAGAAACGGCTGAAATATCAATAAATCTATTTGATCTGATAATTATTTGGGGCCAAAATAATTAGTTGATTTTTTCAAAAAATTTAAAAAATGCTTGCACTTTTTTCGAAAATGTTCAAAAGCGTTTTTTAAATAGTTGTTGATGATCTCTCTATTTAATCAATATTTCAATAAAAAATCACATGCATAATTTTGTATGACAATGGTTGAAACCAATGCCTTTTTAGAAAAGCGCCCTCTTGTGTTTACATTACTCTTTTTGAATGATAACAGGCGTTTTACTTAGTCGTTTGTAATTTTGTATACCTTTTCGAGCATGGTGGAGTTATAACTATTAGTTTATAATGAAACTGTCCAGGTTTGGTTACTAAAGTTCAGCCTTACCAAAACTGTACTACCCCTTTAAAAGAGAGAAGAAAAAAAATAGTTTAAGAGTAAAAAACGTAAAGAAAGAGTTTAAAAAGTAATTTAAGAGTAAAAAAAGAGTAAAATAACAGTAAAAATTAGTTTTAAAAACAGTTTTTAAAAAGTTAAAAAAGAGTAAAAAAGGAGTAAAAAAGGAGTACAAAAAAGTAAAAAAGAGTTAAAAAAGAGAAAAAATAGTAATTTTAGAGTAAAAAGGAATTTAAGAGTAAACAAAAGAGTAATTTAAGAGTGAAAAAGAGTAATTTTAGAGTGAAAAGGAGTTTAAAATATAGTGAAAAAAGAGTAATTTAAGAGTGAAAAAGAGTGATTTAAGAGTAAAAAAGAGTTATAAAAGAGTTAAAAAAAGTAAAATAACAGTAATAAAAAAAAGAGTAAAAAGAGTTCTAAAAAGAAAGGAGTAAAGCAAGACCGTCTGACCACTCGGGCAATGAGAATTAAGGTGTTTTTTTTTTAATCTAACTCGTGTTATGGTCATTTCCACTTGATGTATCATTTTATTTTGGCTAGAATAATACACAAATGATTAAACTAATAAATATATTATTGAATAATTATGGCAGTTTATTTAAGAAATTGATAATGTAATAATTTGCCAAAAGGTTGCAGTTCAAACAATGTATAAGGTGATTTGTTTAATACCGAGAACACAAGTGACTGTTTACAAGAACAATCGGTTGCAATAAACATTTAAGTATGCAATATCTCAATCTTGTCTAAACGGAATATTTGTAATTGCCCTCTACGTTCAAAAACCAACCAACGTGAATAATCATATCATTAACTATATTTATTATTGTATTATTGAAGTCATTTGCTTTACACATTCGTCCAATCATCAACATTGAAATATAAGATACACAATCTTAATAAATTGTCACTATTTATATTGTGGAATTTGTTTATATCATATCTCCATTCGTTCGTTTTTGTATTTGATATTATCAACCTACTGAAATCGGTAAACACATCAATCATTGATCGATATTATTATATTCAACCCATTTAACCTGCTCACCATAATTATGAGAACTTGACGGTTTTATTTTATACAATGATACTGATAGAGTAAATCAAATAATATTATAATGAAAGATGTTCTTACATAAGTTTTTTTGTATATATGTTACTTGAGTTCTGGTAAAGAGAGTACAGTTTTGGTCAAACTGAATTTGAGTAACAAGATCATGCACCATTAAATTACAAACTAGTAGTTATAACTCTACCATGCTTGAAAAGAATTCAAAATCACAAACGACTGAGTAAAAAGCCTTTTATCATTCAAACAGAGGCGTTAAAACTGAAGATGGCGCTCTCTAAAAACACATTGGTTTAAGCCATTTTAAATAAAATATTGTGCATGTGACGGTTCGTGCAAATAGTGATTAGATAGAGAGATAATCAACAACTATCAACAAACTTCTTTTGACAATTTTTGAAAAGAGGAAGCATTTTTAAAAAAAATGTAACGGTTTGTTCAAAATTAGCAAATATTTGTGGGGCCCCACATTTATTACAAATGGTTACCTTTATGGATATTTCAGCCGTTTCTGAACCGATTTTGATCAAATAAAGTATATTCTGTCACTAAAATATTATGCTCTTTCAAATTTTACACTCAGTTTTTCATTACCTCACAACAAATTATTATGTGTAGCGCCCTCTCTACCAAAACTCAACTTTCCCTTTAATTTACAGCTTGGCTGAATAACACTTATAATGACTGATGATGTTGATGATGGTGACGGTGAGATTCGTGGTGATGACGACGATGTTGATGATAATGGTGTTGGTGATATTGACAGTGGTAATAATAACGATGATGATAGTGGTGATGCATAATAGGGTCTTAATATTGATGATGTTTATGATAATGGTGGGGATGACGACGATAATGCATGATCGACATCCTGACAACATACCAGAGGAACTGATTGCAAGATTCCCCGACGTCCTATTGAAGGGATTCTACTGGAGTTAGAGCCACACAACCGAGAAGGGTGTTCAGCTACAAGCTGTGTCAGGAGAGGAAATGAATTAACAGCAACTGAACCAGGGGAAGTTATGGCAAAAAAAAAACACAGGTATGCTATGCATATAATATATATATGTATGTAGATGCCTTTAGCAAGGGACAGCTAATACACCGGTTGAGGTGATACAACGACTTTAAACTTGTTGGGGGACCTTTAGCAAATAATGGACGGACGAAGGTTTATCGGAAGAACATATTTCATGATGGCATTATTGGCATAGGACAGGAGCGACGATGCTGCAGCCAGGAGGGTCGAGTTACCAGAGAGAATGACAGCAATGGGTGTAGGAGGCCTGGGGAATACCCGGCACGGAGTTCATCCTAATTTAGACGCGTTTCGGAGTTCTGCAGCGAGGAGCAGAGCATGCGAGAACAGCAGAGTGCAGCAGCAGTTGACATTGTCGTTTGTGAATACGACGAAGATGATCGACGACGTCGGCTCGACGTCCCGATGTCGCGTGCTTCCGATGTGGTGAGGATGCAATGGTGAGGATGCGGTGTTTTATCTGCAAGAACTGTCCTCACCGACTAAGCCAGGACCACAACATTGATGACGGTGACAAGCGAATGACGGAAATCAATATGATTCCGGTACAATTAAGCTGCTCAGACTTATGTAGGCACGCTCGAAGATGAAGTTTGTTTACTATTCATTGGCGAATTTCCAATGTGAAGTCTAATAATGAACTTGATGAATTATTGTTTTTTCGTTGATCACGTTGATTCAAGGGATATTGCACCAGCCATTCGATGTACATGATACACTACGTGTCTAATGGATCAGGCGAGTACGTACGTTTAAATTATGGATGCACTCCTACAGCAACATTATACATACATAAACACAACAAAATGTCTCACCAAACAAAAGACAGGAATGATGTCATCATGCATTTTCGAACATGTACGTATGTGTGTACTACTTTTATTTATCGATCCTATCACGGAAACGAACAATCGAACTGCGCGCACAAACAGTCCCGTGATTTGAGAGTTACAGACTCCGGTATAATCGATCGTGCCATGCTGAGATATTAAACAAATACAGTATATCATGCACTAAGAGCCTCTAGTTGAAATTATGGATTCCGAGGTGACAGGAAAAGCACTATGTTCTGAGGGTCGTAGACCCGAAGAACATAGTGCTTTTCCTGTCACCGAGGAATCCATAATTTCAACTAGAGGCTCGAAATAGTGCATGATATATTTGTTTTATATCCTTCGCATAATCATAATCATCGCAAAAATAAATGATTTCAATTAAATTAAAGAAAAATATAAAGAAAAACAAAACATTGATCATGGAACCATCACTGGACTGACTATGTTCTGTTTGTGACACTGACCCCCTTTGCGCAATAGTCCTAGCGCAGAGCGCGTATTGCGCTATCTTTCCATTCATGCAAAGACTGTAGAATTACAAGACAGCTCACTGGCGGTCGCGCAGCGATGTCCCTTCAAACAGAATGAAGATTCAAATCGAGCTTAAAAGAAAGTTGGGTACACCCAGGGGTTTGGGTACAGTACTGAATCTTGTTCATTTTAATTAAAGAAAAAACATTTTAAAATTATTGTCGATGAGCTTTTTTTGAACAAATGTTCCCTTTGTTAGTATTAATTTAAACAAAAATAACGATCAAAACGTACTTACTTAAACTCGGCAAATTCAGGCTAGTATGACGATTGAACATCAGCTTATCTCCAAGTTGGGTACACCTAGGGGACACATTGTTTTGCTTATTTAATTTTGTCTTTGTTTAGTTAAAAATATTTAAAAATTATTGTCGATCGCGTTTTTGCGTTTAGAATTATAGCTGTGAGAAATATATTTTTTGAAATTTAAAGATCTTACCGTGTAGAGAAAAAATGGCAATGGCTACTCGCGTATTTTAATGTTAACGCGCGCTCAGTCCGCGCACTGTCTTTATTTAATTCTTTATTATTGTACGCGCATCCAAGTGCGCAAAACAAATTTCACGCGCGATATTCAAATTTGGGGTCATCAAACTTTATCACGTGTTCTTGAAGTTATTTTTAGTCAGGCGAAGTAAACATTGTTATTGTGACGTCATAATGAAAAGCCTGCGTATCAAAGTGCGTGATAATTTTGTACATCGCGCTCTGCCCATTCACTTTGTACAGGATAATTGTACAGTGGTCGGTCTTTCCATTAAGCGTCTTTGATTCATGGTTACGCGCCTTAACAATTAATGCGCACCCAAATGCAAAACGCGCGCATCAAAGTGAATAATTAACCTGCTTTACATACTACACACGTGTAATTGTATGGAGAAAATTGTTATTCGTACATTACACATACAGCAGTACATTACACATTACACATACATAGTGCAGTGCACACCGCGGCCGATTGTTAAATGACGAATTAGTGTCACGACCCAAAAGGACAATGATGTACAATGTGCACCATTGTCGTAATTGTTTAATTCGAATACCGCTACGTTATACATGAAATGCATCTTTAGAATATTCTTTGGAACTTATTGATATTCACGGGTGAAAATATGCTGTATTTCTTTTTAAATAACTCTTTGAGAAATCTCGTCGAGCATCTTTCGCAAGCTCAAACAAGACCTCTGTTCGCAGGGAAGTTCTATAACACGCATCTCTATGGGCTCAATATGACCACCCGGCATCTATGACGTCATTCATGGAATAGCATTTACTATTCCATGAATGACGTCACGCATAGCACATTTTTCTCCATGGGCATTACTATATCTGGTCACATGACGCTATGTAGACCAATCACTGAACAGGATATCATTCATGTAGGATATAAATTGTATTATTCGCTGATTGCAGATTGACGCAGCAATTCTTCATAGTTGTATCTCTCTAATCACCTGTCTGACATGGCGTACTTCGGCAATTACAGAAAATAAACAGAGTTTTTGAGCCGCTGGATCATCAACAATGCCACCGAGGGTTCTACGCTCCGATACGGACCAGGTGAAGGTGGTTCCTTATGTTCCGTCACCGAAGTCGTATCCGATCGCCATCGTGCTGTGCGTGTTCGTTACTGGGATCTTCGGCGCGCATCACTTCTACCTAAAGCGATATGCGATGGGAATTCTCTACGCCACAACTTTCGGGTTGCTTGGATTTGGCTGGCTAATTGACTGGTTTCGTATTTGCTTCCTGGTGAGCAGCTATATTGAGGACGAAGCCGAGGCGAAGGAAAGGGGCTACTGGCTCAAAGGGGCTCAAAAGTACGGCAGGCTTAAGGAGCGATCACTCATCGATGCCTTCATCTTGTGGCTCCCTCCAGTCGGTTTTGTAAGTGGTAAGTATGTAGGATTGTAATTGCAAGTTGAATTCTTAATTGTCTTAATTGATTAGGGGGTTGCAAGCAAGATCGATATAAAATTGCAAGTATGTTTGGTTATAATGGAAAAGAGTGACGGCAAAACTTTACTTCATTTTCAACCGGAGACGCCATCAAAATAGAATAGTATAAAGATGCAAGAAACATACCATTTCCTACAAGTAATGTAAAACAGTAACCGTCCGACACAAATTTAAAGATCTTGAAAATGTGTTTGTTTGTTCTCCACACAGGCTGCTATCATTTCTATTTAGGCCGAACTCGCTACGGCAAGTTCTCTGCAGTCAGATTGTGTTGGAACTTGATTGGTTGGTCCGTGGACCTCCTCCGGCTGCCTTGGCTTGTGCACCAGGCCAACCAGGAGATAAGGAAGATACGGCGAGGTGAGACCGTGGAGGAAATGTACAGCATCATGGACGCGTACCTCCTGGCTATTCCCTTCGGCTTAGCCGGATTGCATCATTTCTACCTGGGCAACACCAAGCGAGGCATCCTCTACTTCTGCACAGGTGCTGTATTTGGTCTAGGCTTGTGTGCTGACGTATTAATGATGCCTATCATCGTCGAAAAGGCGAACAAGGACCGTAAACGTATGCGCGTCACATCACTGTGCATCCTATCAATGCGCGTCCCGCCAGTGCGTGTCCCATCACCGCGCGTCCCGCTACCGCACAGGCAAACACACCTGCCCAGGAGATCCCAACAACCTCAGCCATAGCCGGTCCCAGTGTCATCTCGTCGAACATAGCCCCCGACCCAGCCTGTATGCACCATACCAACCAATACCAACATCCAGAGCAGTGCCATTGCTCTGTACATAACCGACAATCCCTGGCAAACCAACCCGCCCAGCAGATCCCAACAACTTCAGGTCCTAGTGTTATCTCGTCGAACGTAGCCACCGACCAAGTCTGTATGCACAATAGCAACCAATACCAACAGCATGAGCAGTGCCATTGTCATGTACATCACCGACCCTCCCTGATAAACCCACCAGCCCAGCAGATACCAATAGCCTCAACCGTAGCCGGTCCCAGTGCTCTCCCGACCAACGCAGCCAACACCCCAAACTACTAATAACAACCAGTACCAACATCCGCAGCACCCTCTTCAAGCACCCTCTCCGGCTAACGGGGTTGTAGTACCTTTGTACCAACCTCAACAGCAACAGCAGTATCAGTTCCCTATGCATGAACCACCTCCGGGGTACGGGAGCGTGGTACCTACATACGAGAAGCAGGACTCTTCCAGCTTACCGCCAGTGGCGTACTAGTCTAGTTTTAGACTCTCGGAATAAACTCCGGCACCCCAAAGATCTGTATACAGCATCAATCGCAGCTGCCAAAGCGAGTGAGGCTGTATGTACAGATCTTCGGGGTGCCGGAGTTTATTCCGAGAGTATAGAACTAGACTAGTGGCGTACTAGTAACGTCACTAATACATTTGACAAGAGGGATGTGAGCAGATAGACCGACTGTTTTATTTGTACAATGACACTATATATGGACTTATTGTCTTACATAATTTTACTCACTGAAAAGAGCAAAGTAGATCGTGGAAGTGGGTGCTCCATCAAGGGGCAGACGTTGATAAAACAATTCGAATGTTGGTTATGCGATCTAATCATGCAATATGTCCATATTGATGTGTTAACGTTAACTTTGCAAAAATTGATGAGTGGTTGATTACATATTATTGTTATCGTATTCATTCTTCGATAAGTGTATATTTTCGACCATCGTGAGGTCATGAAAATCAAAACTGTTTCTCCACTTTCTTGCTGTGTGTTTAATATATGTTAACATCTGTAGATTAGGGAAATATTGTTTGGCGCGATCTTTAATGGGGCTATGTAATATTTTGGGGGGTTTTATTAACATGTACACTGTTAATGCGTCATCTCCGTCACAACATTTTTGCACAACTAGATCGTCGCATTTTAACTGAAGAACATAATTCACTTCTTATTCAATCTTTGTTTGGAAAGAAAGGGTGACTGTGAAAAGAAAAAAACAAACATTGGTCAACCATAATGACAGTTTTTTCCTCTAGAGCCACCATTTATACTTGCCTTGCTGAATAAATAGTGAATTTTGCCAAATAGTTTTGCTTTCAATCAGTGTGATGAAATTTTCTCAGGAAATTAGGATGAAGAGAGGTACATGATTATGAGTAAATAGATCGCTAAAAATACCAATACAAATATTTTTTACCAGAGTTTAATCTTTGTTGAAATGTATGCATTTGAACTCAGCGTGACGGAGATGACTGAAGCGTGACGGAAATGACTGAAGCGTGTATTTAACATGTTTAAGAATACATTATAATCACATGTTATATAATAATCTAAAATTCATGCAAACTAAGCTTTGTAATAGAATATTTGTCAATTTTGAACAACATTGTGTGTCAATTAACCCTAAAAGGGCCGGGCTATTTGAGGTCTTCAGCAGGCCGGGGGGGGGGGGGGCCATTATGGCCCCCCCCCCTAAGATCTCGGCCGCGGAGCGGCCGATCGCCTTAAAATTTTGCACGCATGATAAGTGAAGTGTATAGAATACAATGGTAATTTTTAAAAATTTTGAAAAATTCATTAATTTGCATATTTATGATAATTTATGCAAATAAGTCATGAAATTCATATTTTTACCCATAAATCATATATTCTTCATAATTAAACTCTGGTTTTCACTACATATATTCATTAGAGCATTTGTAATGATAATACGACAAATTTTTTTGGAAGAGCCCGGTTCTTCCTTATGTTTTCTATTGTTTTGTTAATTTCTTATGTATTTCTTTGTTTTTTAAAACTTATGTATTTTATTGTTTTTGTTGTTTATTTTATTTCTAACTATAATTTAACTATTTTTAATCCCCAAACCAACATATAACATGTAAACAACACCAAATAACTAATGATACACCTCATTTTACGAAAATTGATATTTCCATATGTTTTGTACACAAATCACGAAATTGAGCGATTTTCGAGCTGACATGCATAGACAAAAGGTCACGTGACTTTGTAACGGTAGGTCCGATTTTCGAATTTTTTGTTTTAAAATGTGCGCAAGACCCGATAGAAAAAAGCCACCAAGCCGCGGCGCGTCATCGTACAGCGTTTTGGACCAATAAAAAAAATCGCGGAGGGGGGGGCCATTATGGCCCCCCCCCCCCCGGCCCTATTAGGGTTAACCGAGTTGACAATCCAACTAAAACTCATCATCTCAGTCACAAAAGAGCCGTGACGGAGATGACGCGTGACGGAGATGACTATCAGACACATTTAAAGCGCCGATAGCTAATGGCAATGTATTTAATACAAATGAGCGATAGTGATGTATGGTTGTTCCGTGAGCACATTCATACAAATGATTAGAAATTCAATCTAACATCTTTATCTAGCTAATATCAATCGTTCGGAGATGATAATCATCATCTCCGTCACGAAAAAAAACGTGACGGAGATGATGCGTGACGGAGATGACATTCAGACACATTTAAATCGCTGATAGCTTATAGCAATGTATGCAATACAAATAAGCGATAGTGTTGTACAGTTGTTCCGCGGGCACATTCATACAAATGATTAGAAATTCAATCTAATATCTTTATCTAGCTAATATCAAGCGTTCGGAGATGACGCTTAATAAAGGTACGGACCTGGTTTTTGACAAAGATCTCAAAAAAACAATGTTACTTAACTATAGACCGGGGAAAAACGTGTCTCTTCTTTCTACTACCTAGTCACCCGACATGTTGCCACCACGATCACTCAAATTTAGCATATTTTTGTACCGTAGATGACGGACTCAAAATGCGTGACGGAGATGACGCAAAATATCGGGACACAGAAAACAGATTCCTTTTTCTTTTTTTCTTTTTTTTATCGTTGCATGTGTGCGTATTAAATCTTGGTATTCGTAGTCAACTCATAAAATTGAATTTATTAAGGTATATTAGGACAAAAAATATGCATCGTTTTTGAAATGCTATATTATGATATTTTTACATGATGCCATCGGGACATGCGAGTTTGAGGGGGGTGGAACATTAAAAAAAATAATATAAACAAAAGTATAAGAGTTATCACTTTACTTTTTTTTTGTATTAGTTGATTTTTGACTTACTTGTAAGTCAACACAAAGAGATAACAACAAAAAAGCTTTAATTTTTTTTCTATGCGACACCAAAGTAGCGGAGCGCAAAACTATACACTTATCGAAGAATGATGTCCGTGAAAATTTCAAGTTAAATGGTTTTTATATGGCCGAGTAATGAGCAAAAATGTCAAGTGACATTCACCAACTTATTGCACTCACTGTACACGGTTCTTACGATCCGTTGGATAATTTGACATCTGAACACTTCAATCGTAAATATCTTTTTAACGAAAAGGAAATTTAAAAAACCGAAACCTGTCCCATGCTTTTTTTGTTGTTGATAAGAATCCAAATAGGTATGAGGAAACCGCTAGAACTTTAATTGGATTTTGAGGATTTGGACAATGTTACTAAGTCCCTTTAAAAGTGTAATGAACAACCATGTACATTGACATAAGCTATAAACTCATTGCATTACGTGTGTACACGGTTGACAAGCTCTCCAATTCTAAAACGTATAATCATAAATATATTTAAAACGAAAGGGAATTTTGGAAAACTGTTCAGTTACGTTTAGAATGGTAGCACGAATGCTACAAGATTTGTGAGTACTAGCTGAACAAGTTGTACGTACGTTTTGTGCAGTGTAACTAGCTCTCTTTAGTGCCTTATATTTGAAAGATGATGATTAGTAGTCTATTATAACATGTACATATTATTCCTATTATAAATGCATTTTTCAACCATCATAACTTTCCCCGCCTGATTTATGTTTTATGAGTGTATTATTTTGTGTACATTTACGTTGTATATAAGTATGAAGAGATGTTTTCCATGTAATCAAGACATGTTATATCATTATATTATGTAATTATTATGAACGTATTCACTTTAGAACAATCTTAAACTGTATTCCCTAAATAATCCTTCATAATTACATGTAAGTGACCCTAACCAATTATTGACGTTATCGATTACCATTATCAAATTCAACCAAAATAACCTGGATTACCAATGATGTATTCGCACCATCAAGAAACTTGCAACTACCCTATAATTACTCATGTAACCACATCCCGTTGGTTCTGCACTGTTCAATTCACTTCCTCACACTTGGGTTATATTCATCTTACTGTGTTGCAAGAAGGTGGACAAATTTACTAAATAGTATCAAACAAAAAATATCGCTGAAAATTGTTTTTAGATAGAATTGATAAAGAATTAATATTGAATTGCATGATATTGTTGTTGCTGTTGTAAATCTTTGTAAATGTGTCGTTATTGTTTATCCCTTTTCACTTGCTCGTATTTGCGCGTGTTTATAATCTTTTTTTTCTAATGATTTGGTATTGTTTGTTTATAATAACAATAATGATATTCGTATTCAACAAACAGTTATATAGTTTAAATTTGTCTGCTAACCAACGACTAAAAACCGCTCTTTTGTATTTGAAGCGCTAAACTGCCGGCCTACATGTTTTACAGGATTCTTTATTTTTAACACAACGGGACACATGCAAACAAGGCAACGTGATGATATAAAGACACCATTTTGTCGATTACCATTAACTCAAAGTTATTATATAAGATATAAAGGGACCAGGTTAACGAATTCACTAGATGTTGGGATAAAGTTATAGCTAAATCGCCAGGACATTTAAAAATATTTTTTTAAAGTTATTTGCTCCATTTGTATAATAATGCTTGCCTTAATCGCTTTGTGTGCCAGATGTATTTGTATTCTATACACTTGCTTTGTATTAATTATTATTTTGTTTTGCTTTCATTTTATGGTAAAATTATGAAATTACATTGTTACCTTAATGCTACGTAGTATTATGTTCACATGGGTTGGGTCGGATTGGGGATTAGAGCTCGTTTTAGGATTATTTTAGTGTTCAATGGTTAAATCAACTGGGTTAAATCATTCGCTGTAGTTTGATAAATGTAATAATTTTAGAGGAATACCCAATTGTACACAGCCGTGACTTTTTAAGTGTATTCCCTGATCACTTTTATATTTGTATATACATTGTATATTGTTTTATTTTTTTAATAAATGCAAATTGAAATGAAAATTGCACATTCGCAGCTACAAGCTGAATGAGAGGCTTCGAAGACTACGTCGATATTTATTTATAACAATAATGTATCGCAACATCATTCACGATTAACTTTACATACATTAAACAAAATGTTTGTTTATTTTGTTGCTGAGGTAACCTTTATACTGATTACGATTATAATGATATATGTTGATCAGTTAATTTCCCTCACATATACTAGCAGTTGAATAATTGCCTTGTAGAACGATCTTCATGATCAAAACAACTTTTGTTACAACCCTTGAATGCGTGAAACTCTTGATCTAGAGCCAACATGTGTATGTTTTTATTATGTCTGCACTGTGAACTACGGCAACCTTCCCCAAACCCTTTTGTTGCATTCACTTATATGCCCCCCGCGAGCTGGAATGCTATTGTAATACTTATCTAGATGAGGATCATACTATTAAATATAATAAAAGGGACTTTCTATGTGTCCCTCCCCCAGCGAACGACCAACAAATACATACTAGTATTATCATTGAAAACAACAGCAGATCAGTGATAGAGCATCCCCTCCCTGCGAGCTATATATTATGCTATTGTAATAATTATTTAATTGAAGAAGTGCATCTACAAGTATAATATTAAATGGAGTTTGTATGTCTTCCTCCCCCAGCATGCACAGCGAACAACCAAACATTGTATTATTAGTGATGTTAACATACAGAACCAGATCACTAATATATCAAACATGCTAACAAAGGCGAATTAAATACATTTAAGTAAATAAACACATTATAACATTATAGTATACCTATGCCGATTACTAAAGAACATTGGTTAATCATTATGTTGCTATGTATAATGTTGTATATTACGATTTTATGTGGTTTGTGCTCGATGAAGAACTACCATTGGCTGAAGCAAGTGACTGTGGTGAAAATCAAAATTAAAATCAAACTCAATGACCGACCATACTTTAATTATGCAATTGTGTAATTTGTTAGATGACTGTGCGTGTGTAATCATGCTGAACTATATCATGAGTATGAACAAGAGTTAACTTAACAAATGCATATAAATGGAAGACGGCTAATTTAACCGATACAATCTCCCACTTTGATTCGCATGTATACATTGTGTGTTTGTGAGCCTGTGTGTGTGTGTGTGTGTGTGTGTGTGTGTGTGTGTGTGTGTGTGTGTGTGTGTGTGTGTGTGTGTGTGTGTGTGTGTGTGTGTGTGTGTGTGTGTGTGTGTGTGCGTGTGTGCGTGTGTGTGGGTGTGTGTGTGTGTGTGTGTGTGTGGGTGTGTGTGTGTGTGTGTGTGCGTGTGTGCGCGTCAATTTTTGATTGGATGTTTGAATTGAATTGATTTTATTTCCACTTGCATAACAACAATTATATAAAATATTCTTACATAACTACATTGCAAACACAGGTTAAAACAAGAAAAGCAATCAAATAACAGATATGAAGAGTGGATGGATTACCTGGCAGTTACAAAGAACGTATGCATATAATACATTCCTCGTGGCAAGGGAATAAATGGTATACATACAACGATTAAACAAAGATTTAAACATGATTCATACTAAAAAATAAATAATAAAAAACAACAACAACAACAACAACAAATTAACAAAATTAAAACAACAATTTCAATAAATGGTTAATAATGTCGCGGAATGAGAAGGATTTTGGTGGATATACGACGAGAGCAAAAGAAATCCCCCAGGGTCTCCCTGCAGATCAATTTCATATTTCAGGGGGTTTCCGGACCCAGCAGCCCGAATACAGACCAGCGACATCTACCATGGTAATTAGCATAATTGGCTCTAACTCACCAACCGTAAAGGATTACGCAGACATAATATATCTAGTTATCAGTGGAACTAGGGCTGGTCCTGGGTCATGATCGTGCTCTCGGCCACAGGTATATCCGTTGGGGAAAAAACAATATAATCAAAGCAGAAAACGATTGCTTGAATGGGAGTCTTGAGATATAACGTCGATCTTTAGTCGTTATAAAGTATTGTAATATAAATTACGATCATCTTTTACATACGTTAACAAAAATGTTTGTTTATTTTCGTTGTTGAGGTAGCGTTTATATTGATTACGAGACTAATGGTATCTGATGATCAGTCATTTTCCCTATCATAGACAATTGAATAATTGACTGGTAAAACGATCTTCATGATCAAAACAACTTTTGTTAAAAAACCTTGAATGCGTGAAACTCTTGATCTAGAGCCAAAATGCGTATATTTGTATTATGTCTGCATTGTGAACTCATCATTGTTGTATCCATCTGAATGCCCCACGCGAGCTAGAATGCTATTGTAATAATTGTCTTGAAGAACATCTAGAACTAACAATACTATACAAAGGGACTTTATATGTCTCCCTCCCAAAGCGAAAAACCATATAATACATACTATTATTATCATTGATAACAACCAGTGACAACAACGGATCATTTATAGAGGTTGTCGATAAGTGGTAGTTATCACAAAGCGTGAATTTCATTTAAAAGGGACAATACATTTGTAATGAACGGAGGATTATTGTCTATGCAACGTGTAAACAAGATTTAGGCTTATTAAGTTATGTATGTATTCATGTATTTATTGGCTTACATATTTCCGGTATGATAAAAAGTAAATGATAGTAATCAAGGTCCAGAGACCAACGATGATCATGGTACAACACTAATATTCATTGACACATTAGCAAATCACATATAACTCGTGAATAAACGCACAAAACTGATACACACAAAACACTTATCTATAATCATCATGAGATTCAAAATAACTAAAAGGCATTGTGTTACACAGCAATAAATAATAACGATCAATTATACAATTCCTCAGATTAACAATGGCGGTGAGACAATGAGAGGGAGGAGTTACAGAGAGGTAGAGTAAAGTATAAAATAGGAAATAAAGGAGGGTGGATGTAAAAAAAGAGCGCGAATTATTAATCAGAGTAGAGGAAGGGAGAGAGAAAATTAAGCGATACAGTAAGACAGAGAGAGAGACTTGAAATGTTCACACAATACCCTGTGGACATATTATGAGATAACAACAAAATACATTGAATCAACCATTCATCACTTTTTTTACATGTCAACAAAGTTACTAGATCCCTTTAACCTTGATTAAATTCGGCCTCAAGTCCATAAGTTCTAATTGCAGACACAAATTTAGAAACGGGTCATACAAAACAAGATTTCCGCGATCCGCGATTTGTGGGATAATTATGCCTGGGGAAGTAGTTAACATGAAACAATCACAGAGCACTTAATTAATATGTTTATGTTTATAAGTACCATTTATGAACAATACTTCTTTGGGGGAAAATCGGGACAATAGAGAAAAGATAACAAAGATAGAGTGGGACAATGAAAACAAGTACTTGATAAAGTTTGATGAGTCAAAAATGCAAGATATAGAGAATTATTCAATGACTCTAGATAGATGCAAGAAATTTACGTAGTATCTATATGCAGCTGCATATGATATGATTGTCGAGTCTCCAGTTACTCGTTTATACGCAGGCAAGAAATTTATATCGTCATGATAAAAACCAATCATAATGATAGTGAAATGAAACGGCGAAGTAAGTTGTTTGATAATTTTATTCGATCTAAGAATGAAAAGTATTCCGAGAAGTAACATTCAGATTCGAAAAGTTTAAAAAGCTATAATCCAAAAGATTATTGGTATATTAATAATAAGAGTCATTCTAAAATGTAATTGAAACTTTCAGTAGAGGATTTCTTTTATCATTTTTTCAACATTGAGTAATGGTGAGAATCGACCAATCAATGTAGAATTCGATCCGAATTTCGAAACTTTGAGTGAAGAATTAAATAGAGGTATTGAAGAACCTGATGTGGTAAATCAAATAAAACGCTTGAAAACAACAAAGCGCCGGCTCTTGATTTGATTGTAAATGAACGGTTGAAGAGTAGTTCGAAGAATGTTCTTAGGTTCATAACAAAACTGCTTAATATTGTATTTTAATGACATGGTTCCTACAGACTGGGTAAACGGTTTGAATAAACCGTTATAAATGGAAAGGTTCTCCGGAGTTGGCTGATAATTATAGACGTACATGTATCACGTTGTTAAGCTGAGCATGCTGAGTAGGAACACTTTTCACCGCTGATCGAATTTCTCGTTTTATTGATCCAAACAGCTTATTAGGAGAGCAACAGGCTGGATTCAGATGTGGTTATTCTACTATGTATCATATTTCTTCTTTACATGCAATTCTTGATTGGTATTTGAAAAGAAGATACAGGGTTTACACTGCTTTTGTTGATTATCAAACATTATTCGATTTAATTGATAGATCCTCATTTTGGATTAAACTCATTGATCATGGAATAAATGGAAAACTACTTTGAGTATAGTTAAAGGTATAAAATGGTGAAATCCCGGCTTTGATTCAGGTTTATAGATTTGAATATGTGCCTATATTGCCCCCAAAAAAAAATTGCATGAAATTTACCTGTTTTTGCCCAACTAAAGGATTTCTTTGAAACAAAAGTGTGGTATATCAATATAGGCACATATTCAAAGCTATAAACCTGAATCAAAGCTGGGATTTCACCATATCTTTAATGAAATTTATGACAAATCAAAAGCCTGCAGTTCATACGATAATAGCAAATAAGATTTTGTTTCGAAGTAATATTGGTGTAAAACGAATAGAAAATTTTTCACCCTTATTATCTGCGTTATATTTGAATGATTTACATCTATTTTTAAAACGAAGATACCCTGGTCTTAGCTCTACTCATCCGCTATTCGTGAAACTTCGATATTGAAGTCGATATGTTTTATAATTTATTCACGCTTCTATACACAAACAACACAATCGTCTTCGCTGAAATTGCTGAAGAATTGCAAATACCGGTAGCTCTAAATACTTTGTTTGAATTTTGCCAAACTTGGCACATTACTGTAAATACTACCAAAACAAAACAATTCGCGAGGGAAAATTAAAAGGGTTCTTTCCTTCCTTCCTAAGTTGGAGGAAATGAAAGTTGAGTATGCGATGAACATGTGTACTTGGGAATAACTTTCAACTATAATAATAATTTCAAGAGGCAATGAATAAACAAGTTTCTCAGGCTAAAAGAGCATTGTATTCTATGAAGAGTAAAATCGCTCCGTTAAATATCACCATTGATATTCATTTATAATTATTTGGTATCATTTGGTTTTGTCTATTTCGCTCTATGGTAGTGAATTTGGGGTTTCGAAGATCTCACACACATTAAAATTTTGTTGAGAAATATTGTAGGCCTAAAGGGCTCCTTCGTGGGAAAACCAAATTGCACGGTATAATGGAGAATTAGGTAAACACCAAACGTGACAAAAGTGTTTCTCTCCGGATGTTATCGTTTTGGTTTCGACTCGTGAACATCAAGGAGACAAAGATATCGAATATTATGTGAAGTTTCAATATTATGCACTATTGTTGAAGCAATAAAATGGTAGACATGAATGGCAGAGTGATATTAAAGGAAATTGTCGATAGCGTTTAGATGGCATAATTTTCACCAATGCGGCTGTCTATATGTATTTTGTTTAGAAGAAAAAGAATTGGCAGCCTTTTCCCATGAAATCAATACATTTTGGGGTAATTAGTAAATATCTAATTGTTCTGGGAACGCCCCTTTTAAATCGCTAAAATGTGACTGCATCTAAAGAACGGACAAATGAACTAAATTATGTAGATGACGCGTCATGACGTAAGCCAATGAATTGTCAATTACATGTCGATCACGCAGCCGATTCCGGACCCAAAATGTGGGTGGGGCGTAAACTGGCTGCTAAGTGAGATTTGGCATCAGAAAACTAGTCTTAAATCACTACTGTGTTAATTTTCATGGATTTTTTTTTGGCAGACCTATGTTTCAAATCATCAACTATGAAATAAGTGTCAAAGTACGTTGTATTATTTAGGTCCTTTAACTAGAATCTTAAAGCAATCTCATCACTTTGAAAAATATCTCAGTTTGTTCCAAAGTTCCGGGATTAAATCACTTTCTAAATTTAGATGTATTAAAGGACAATGAAATCCGGACAAATTGTTGCATGCACTACAAGACACTAACAATAATGAATAATCTCTGAAAATTTGAGCACAATAGGTCAAGAAATAAGAAAACTATGGCTCTTTGAAAAGAGCCCTGTATTTCTTTGAGTGACTCAAATTGGCAACGCACTCTGGCAAAGTTGTGGACAACTCCCCATACATTTTGTACACAAAATTTAAGTTTTGTTAATTGTTTTCAAAATGTATGTTTACCCTTCGATTGAGTTCAACATACGTTTTGTAGAATGCTTTTATACATAACATATCATGAGTAAGGGGAATGGAATAATGTGATTATGCGTAAAAATGGGAACATTTGTGTACAAAACATAAGGGGAGTTGTCCACACAATATCAGAGTGCATTGTCAATTTGAGTTCCCCATAGGAATAAATGGACATCTTCAAAGAGCCGTAGTTTTCTTGTTTCTTACCCGATTATGCTCTAACTTTCAGAGAGTATTCTTCTTAATCTCTTCAAGACTATGAAAGCAACATTTTGCTTGGGTTTCATTGCCCTTTAATCATGAATTGCCAGTTGAGTTGGAAGATACGAAAATATAACAGGAAATGAAAGATATTTTACTCTTTATAATGAAAATTTAAACTGGTGATGTATTTCATAGCCTTTTTTAGTGTACATATTTTGATAATCAACGTCATAAATGTACATGTATACAAGGCATAATTATTGGAACATCCAATCTCTTTAAAAATGGACCTACTCTTTAATTTTGAAAAGAAACGTGTTTTTTTAGTCAATTATTAAATATATAGATCACCAAGAACTAGTATTTAAAAACCTGTTTTGTACATTTTTTAGAAGTGTTAGCATTACAACAACAAAATTCAACGGCTAGTTCGAAATTATCGAGTTATTGTTTGCCGCACAATAATTTAAAAAAAATTATATTTATGGATATTGCAGTCGTCTCTGAACCGATTTTGAGAAAACAAAATTGATTCTGTCATGACAAGTTTTGACATCGTGTGCTCTTCTAAATTTTACACTCAGTTTTTCATTACCTCACAAAAATATTATTTCTTAAAGCGCCCTCCATACTAGTCTAGATTCAGGACGTGCTGTTGAAGCGAACGCACACAACACACGACGCTAATTAATACGACTCAACGCGCGCTTGCGCTATATCGCTGTATGCCATCCGTAATTCTCCTCTCCTCCAAAAGGTCTTCCGGTTCCAGTACGCCATACGCCATGAATGCGACAGTACATGTACACTCTCTATCGGCTGCTTAGCTGGGTAGGTCGTCCGAGCAGCGGACTACCTCTATACCAAGACTGGACTACCCCTCTAGAGAAGATATATGTTTTGTGTTCAACGCATCTGCACTAATATTTTGATATAATAGCGTAGGCAAACTCATTGTACGACGAAACTGTCTTCGAATCTATTTTTTTTTTTATAAAGAAAAGTGGACATATAACAGAAACAAGATGGCCACATTCCTTCTTTATGTTTTCGCTTTGATTTACGCGGTCAGCCAAGACTTTGTTCATGCAGTTCATGCAGGTGAGTTTTGTATACCCGTTTTTATTGAATCAAACAATAAAACAGATCGAAAACAATGCTATTTAAACAACTTATAATATCGATTATCGCTATTATTGATCTGCATTTTTTTCTTGAAGACTTCGTATCTAAAAAAGAAAACTGGGCTTCGTTGGGAATTGAACCCGAGGCCTCCTGATTGCTAGACCAGTGCTTTAACTACTGGACTTCCAAGCTCTTCTGAAGGCGGTACATCACAGGAACCCGTGCTAGTTTAAAGTTCCTATTTAATATCATTTTATAAATGAATATATGTCTATATATGAAGAGTTCGTTTCCAAAAAAGGTTAGGTCCACTTTTGTATTGAGAAAAGGAGGATTTTTTTTTCTCATAGTTAGCAATTCTATTACATGAAAGAGCATCATACTAGGATTGTAAAATAACTCTTAAAAATAATCCCAGCACCTTTTTTTTTTTTTTTTTTTTTCATTTTTTTTGGCCCTTACCTTTTTTGGAAACAAACTGTGTTGGACCTAACCTCTTTGAAAAAAAAAATTTTTCTTTGTAAATTTTAACAACTTTCCAGTATGAATTTCAGTTTTCTGTTAGCTATACCGGATAGAACTGCAGCTCAAAATCTATAGATTAAGCTAAAAAAAATGAATTTTGATGGAAAATGGACCTAACCTCTTTTGGAAACGAGCTCTCCAGAATGAAGAGTTCGTTTCCAAAAAACGTTAGGTCCACTTTTGTACTGAGAAAAGGAGTCTTTTTTTATCCCATAGTTAGCAATGTTGAGAGGATATACAATTCTATTACATGAAAGAGCATCATACTAGGATTGTAAAATAACTCTTTACAAAAATCACAGAACTTTTTTTTTTGGCCCTTACCTTTTTTTTGGAAACAAACTGTGTTGGACCTAACCTCTTTTAAAAAAAAAAGAATTTTCTTTGTAAATGTTAACTTTCCAGTATGAATTTCAGTTTTCTGTTAGCTTTACTGGATAGGACTGCAGCTCAAAATCTATAAATTAAAGGGTACCACCACCCAAAAATAATATTCTTATTAAAGAAAGGTAACATCTTTAGTATTCCATTCCATCAACAAGTTCACAAAAATAAGTTTTCAGAAAGAAAAAAATATAATTGGAAACGCATCACCATTCTAAAGCATGCGTTCATGCGGTCTGAATTACGCAGACTGCTATGTGTGCGGTGAATTGCAACGTGTGCAGAGCGAACGAATCGCCCGGGAATCTATTGTTTATAAACGTGCGCGCGAATAGCATTGGCGCACTCGCAAATGGTTGGCCCGTATGGAACCAGGAAATAGCAGTGGTTCCGTAAGTGGTGGAAATTAATTGCTTTGTTTATGAATTACACAACCCTTTGCAAAATGTTGGGTATCTATTTGATATCACAAAACGGTATAAAAACATATAATAATGTGTTGTTCTTTGCCTGGTGGTCCCCTTTAAGCTTAACAAATGAATTTTGATGGAAAATGGACCTAACCTCTTTTGGAAACGAGCTCTTCATACATAGGTCTGTTATATTATATCATATTAACTCTCTGAGTGCCGTGGTCAACTCAAGTCACAACAGTCGTAGATTCAGATCAATTGATTTGTTCCTAAATGCACGCTAATTATAAATGTGGAATGCATTTGTATGTATGGGCACTTGACTTCTTACCATTTTAATCATGATTGTAGTAAACTTGTCCTAAGATCTAGGTCAAGTTGATACTTAAAATATATTTCGCCAGTCAGAGGGTTAATCATGTCAATTGGACATTATGGCATCTTCTTCTGTCCGTAATCTCGGTGTTATATTTGATGACAGTATGTCAATGTAATCCCATGTACAACATATTTGTATTAAGTTTGTATTATTATAGTATATAATGCCAATTGCATGGGAAACAATAATCTCGCAAAAATAGCGATTTTGTGCTCTCATGTATAGAGCAGAAATTTGTTGCGACAAACTAATACTAAGAATTACATAGTAGCAAAATCTGTAATCGCGAGTTAGATCGCTACAGTTGGCAAACTCATACTAGTACATCTATATCTAGTACACCAAAGTCTTGCTGGCGAGGGCGAACGCGATCAGATAGAGGGAGGGCTACCGCTACTTGTGGACTTGGAATACCAAGATTCTTGTGAGGAAGACTGAGACCAGCCCGCCGCTTGTCATCGCCAGTGAAGAAGATCTGCTGAAAATCAAATAGATCACGACTAGCCAGCTTTGTAAATAACATTGTTAATGAATAGTGTGAATATAATGACGTACAACGATTATTCACATTACTAATCGAAATTTGAATGATGATGAATTATATAAACATTTGTTTGCTTCTGCACTTGGAGTTGGACATTTAAATATTCGTTCTGTAAATGCAAATTTTGATGATTTTAAACTTTTCTTTGATTTCAATGTATGTTCAAATTTTAAACTCTTTGCATTAACTGAAACGTGGAATATTCTAAACCCTAATTTGTTTCATATTGATGGTTATAAGCTTGAATACAACTGCAGAGAGAATGGGAGAGGAGGAGGTGTTGGAGCTTATATACACTCGTCTTTATTGTATACGCGTTTGAACATTACGATCTCAAGTACAGAGTCGCTTTGGCTGAAGATTAGTACAAATGATAATATAATTGTATTTGGAGTAGTCTATAGGAAACCAGACAGTGATTATGATGAATTTATAAATGATATGAATAGTGTTCTTCATGATATGAAATTAGACAAGTTTCAGTGTATCATAGTTGGGGATTTTAATGTGAATCTGAATATTGTTAATGAAAGGTCAAATTAACTTCAGACGATGATGGAATGTTATGGACTCCAACAGCTAATTTCTTCACCGACACGTATTACTTCTGACAGTCGAACTCTTATCGATCATATTTATACAAACATTAGTTTATGTGAAATATCTTCAGGAACTCTATTTGTTGATATTTCAGATCATTTACCTTGTTATGCAATATTCCATAATTATTTTGATAAACAAACGTTAATTAATATAACTAGGAGAAAATGTCGATCGAAGTTATAATCAATATTCTGTTCAAGCTTTACGTGATGATCTAGAAACGATCACATGGGATGAGGTATATGAATCAAATGATGTTAAAGGGACTTAGTAACATTGTCCAAATCCTCAAAATAAAATTGTAATTCTAGCGGTTCCCTTATACCTTGTTGTATTCGTATTAACAATAAAATCACGGGACAAGTTTCGGTTTTTTCAAATTTCCCTTTCGTTACAAAGATATGTATGATTGAAGTATTCAGATAAGAAAAACTCCGGGCGAGTTTTTCTTCCGTGTACAAAGTGAGTGCAGTGAGTTACTGAATATCACTTTGCATTTTCGCTCATTACTTGGCCATACAATGTCCATTTGACTTGAAATTTTCACACAATACCCTGTGGAAATATGAGATAACAACAACATACATTGCATCAACCATTCATCACTTTTTGCACATGTCAACAAAGTTACTAGATCCCTTTAATGATGCATACAATAAGTTTTTGTTAATATTTCGTAGGATTTGTGATAAACATGCACCTTTACAATTTTGTAGTCCTAATCCGAAAATTAAGAAACCATGGAATACTAAAGCCATTTTGAGTTTGAGTTTGAGTTTGATGTTTTATTATCCAAATAAAAAGTACATCAATATAACAATCAAATGTCAATGTGTAACATAAATATTAAAAGGATAATTGGGACCAGAAAATAGCATTAAATGCTAATCGTGTCTGGTACCATTAACACACATAAGTAGCGTAGCAATGAGAATATCATAAATAATGAATAACTGTTGAATACATACTTAAACTACAAGCTATTCTACATCTAAGCTAATATAAGTTCTGTGATTAAATACAAATATTTGGTATTTAACACTAAATAAAAAGATAAAGGATTATATAACGTAATATTTACAAAAAGGCAAGAACCTCGGTTAAAAGTTCAAAACAATTATTCTATTAACATTTGTGATATTAGAGTTTTACGAAAGCAAGACACTGATGCTTTCTCCCGTACAGATAGTGGTAAATCATTCCAAAAGCATGTGCCTCTGAATGACACTGAAAATTTACCCTGCGTAGTCCTTACTTTAGGCACACTCAACTTCTTACTTTCCCTTTGTCTTGTCTTATATTGGTGCTCTATAAAACAGCAATACTGAATTAGAGACTGAGGCAAATTATCATTTAATAATTGATACATAAAAACACAAATAGATAGTTTATGGAGTTGATACACATTTTAAAGTCAATTAAAACCAAGTATAAGTTATATAAGCAATCTGTATTGTCAAACCATAATGATGAAAAGTTGAATAAATATAAAAAGTTTAGAAACACATTGACCAATGTATTGCGATATGCGAAGAAAAAATACTATGAAGAATTATTTGTAAAAGATAAAGGTAACTCAAAAAAAGGTATGGACGCATATAAAGGACATTTTGAATAAAAAGGGAGGAAAATCAAGCAGAGTAGAAAGTTGGGAATGAATATTGATGGTGTATATGAAGAATCTAGTATCCCTGGAAAAATTTGTGAAATGTTTAATAATTTCTTTGTACAGATTGGAGAAAATTTAGCTGATAAAATTGGTGATACAAATGGTACCTTTCATACATTTTTGGGTCAGAAAGTATCTAATACATTTTATTTTTTACCCGTTACTCATACTGAAGTTCAAAATATAATTTGTTCCTTGAAAAGAAACAAAGCTTGTGGTTTGGATGATATTCCCGTTGGTATTTTGATGGATGCTTTTAATTACTTTTCTCACCCATTGGCTTATATAATAAACTTATCAATTTCAACTGGTATATTTCCTGATAAATTGAAAATTGCAAAGGTAATTCCTGTACATAAAAAAGGTAGTACAGACACACCTGGTAATTTTAAACCTATTTCTATTTTACCTGTTTTAAGTAAAGTATTTGAGAAAGTGGCAAATAATCGATTGATTAAGTTTTTTAATGATAATACTGTTTTGTATGAACACCAATATGGATTTCGTTCTGGTTATAGTACTAAATTATCATTTGTCATGATATTGATCAGGGTTATACAACGGTTGGACTCTTTTTAGACTTTACTAAAGCGTTCGACACTATAAATCACAATATACTATTATATAAATTAGAGAATTACGGTGTGAGAGGAATGCCTCTAATTTGGATGAGGAACTATTTATTTAATAGATTTCAATTTGTTGATTATGATAATATTCATTCAGACAAACTACCAATAACTTGTGGAGTTCCCCAGGGATCTGTGTTAGGTCCAACGTTATTCCTTATTTATATAAATGATCTTCCTAACTCGTCCGATTATTTTAATTTCCGTCTCTTTGCAGACGATTCTAGCTTATTTCATACTTTTCAGGGTGTAGGAGATGCTATTATTTTGATTGAGATGGAAAATGATATTGATTTGATAATGACCTGGTGTAAAGAAAATAAACTTACTATTAATATTATGAAAACTAAGTACATTATATTTAAAAGTAAGTGCAGGAAAATTGATGTTCTTGGTAATATTGTAATGAACAATGAAACAATTGAAAAAGTTCCTTATACTTCATTTGTTGGAGTCAATATTGATGAAAATGTAACATGGAAGAAACAAGTTGATTCTGTTTGTGTCTCCTTGAGAAAGAACATAGGTGTATTATACAGAGTGTTTATAAAAAAGCGGAACCAAACTTCTACCAGCAATATCTTATGAAGTAAACATAGTTATGTTTATTGCAATATATCATCTTAAAGATGATTTATTATTCTTTCATTTGATAACACTTTTGTAATAATTGATCATGTAGTTATCGAATTGCAGGCATTTTAAACGAGCAATGTTAAAATTGCTTTGCGCACAAGATTTAGATCTATTCATCAACACGGGCTGATGGTCATTCATTCAAACCTCTCCTTGTGTTATTTTGTCTTGTAATCCTTTTGTTCCGTAAATAAATTAACATGGAGATACTTTTTTAATCAGTTCCTTGCCTGACCAAGCAACTGACCACTGAACACGAGCACAAACCTGTGCGGACAGACATGGGGGTCATGTGGTAGGACATTGGGGATGATTTTGGACCCTCAACTCTTCTCAAAGTTGAATAAAATGTCAAACTATGAATCAAGAAACATCATGAAATGTCACTTGACTTTGTCTACTTTTTCATTATTTACACTGCATTTAACAATTAGTTTTTACTCTCGTGCGCAAAGTACTTTTTACATAACCCTTTTTAAAAAGGTTTTATTCAATCATGCATGACGTTATCACAACATATTTGGTATCAAACGAAAGAGTATGAATTGACCTTTACTTCCTTAGGGTATCAAAAATACTTGCTTAGGGGTTTACAAAAAAATGATTACTTGCTTAGGGTATCAAATTACCGATAATCATACTTACTTATGGTGTATTTTTTGCACCACGCAAATACTCGTTTAGGGTGCTTTTGGCAAGTCCTTGGTCACGCATGATACCCCCCTTCTATGAGGACAGACCCCCCCCCCCCCCCCGGGTCAATTTTGTATGGAAAGTGGATTTAGCGCCTTTTGGAACTGAGCTCTTCATATACAGGCAACCCCCCTTCCAAACGGCCGTGTTGAGCATACATTCCATCCGTGGTGTGGATGGTTTAAATTCAGTGTGTAACGAAGCCTTGTCAATCAAATTGTACACTTTAACAGCTCTCTTCCGTTTCAATTCAAAGAAATAGAATCGATGAAATACCCTTTTTAAGTTCTTACAAATAAATCACCAAGAATTAAAAAGAAAACCGTCCCAAACACAATTCATGCACTTTTGTCAATATTGATCTATTCGAACATTATACGATTAAGGATAAAGTAATTGCCTGTCTTTGCACTACATTCATATTTTGTTCTCTGTTATTTGCATGAGGTCACATTTCATATTCAGTTCGTCTTGTTGGTGGATCTAGGAACAATGAGGGTCGTGTTGAGATCTTTTACAACGGAGCCTGGGGAACTGTCTGCGATGATCTATGGGACGATACTGATGCTGGCGTTGTCTGCAGAAGTCTTGGTCTTGGTGATTTGGGAACTGCAGTATCGAGTGCCGGATTCGGAAGCGGCACAGGTCTCATCATTCTAGACAACGTCCAGTGTACCGGAATTGAATCCAACCTTGCATCCTGTCCTAATGCTGGTCTTGGTGTGCACAACTGTGGTCACAGTGAAGATGCAGGAGTGCGTTGCTCATCAGAAGAAGGTAAATGTCCAAAGATTTTAATTTGTGTTGTTTTGCTTTCAGATAAACCCCACAACATTAATGTACTAGATTTGTTTGCCTTTATAGTTACTGGAAGCTTCTGATAGTATGTCAATTGTGATATCGTGGGTAAAGATATAATAGTTTGACACAACTGTGACACTGGTGTATATTTGCAATACTTGTATGCGCCGCTTCAATGACCCCCTTTTTTAACAGCCGATGGGGCCGCTCCTAAGGGTCTCATTTTCATCCAAATGGCCGATCGCCGTCACTAAGGGTCCCATTTGTATTCCTCCAAAAAGGCCGATCGCCGCTCATAACGTCCCATTTGTCATGATTAAGAAATAGGCAATCGCCACTCTTAAGAACCACATTTACAGCAAAACCCCAGCAAGCCCCATGCCCACTATGCGATCTGGGCTTAGCGATCTATATTAGCGATCTTGCCCGAATAGTAGCGATCCCCTGAGATCTGTGGTTAAGTCGCAAAGTAGGCAACAGTGGCCGCACCCGATCGCTGTAACTCGCGTCCGCAAGGGTGATGTCGGTTGCGGTCGCCTGGGTTTTGACATGTTCAAAAATCTGGCGACCAGGTCGGTCTCAATCGCATTCACATGTTCACGGCGATCTGGTGCGGCCATTGGTGCCCACTTTGCGACTTAACACAGATCTCAGGGGATCGCTCCTATTCGGACAAGATCGCATAGTGGGCATTGGGCTAGCGACCTTGGAATCACATCAGTTTGCAGTGTGTCAGCCTGATTCCATTGTGCACGCGATCTTTTCAATTTGACCTCCTTGGGGTCATAGCTTGGCCCCTATTTTCACCCATTGTCAAGGAATACAATAACGAGGAATTCACGCTTGTTTGATTCTGAATTTTTTGAATTTGTTTGCTAGCCAGTCATGGCTAGCCGTTTTAACATTTATTTCCTTTTCTTGATATCAAGAATTACTATTGCTTAACAACAAAAAATCATTTCTTGATATCAACAATTCATTTCTTGATATCAAGAAAAGAATTCTTGATTCTTGCAGGGCGCCTTTGTAGAGCAGTTTCGCATAACTGAACATTGAATTCTTGATATCAAGAAAACACTTTCTGTTGCTAACCAATGGCAATTCCTGATTTCAAGAATTCAACTCGTGGCATCAAGAAATCGAACTCTGGATATCATTAATTTATTTCCTGATATCAAGAATTAAATTATTGATATATGAAAACAGAATTCCTGATATCAAGGATTGAATTCCTGATATCAGGAAATATAAACAAATTGCCCAAATGGCTTGTCATTTGTGCGATCCCGCCCGACATGCGATCGAGAACGAAATTTTTTAACATGTCCAAAACCTGGCGACCGCAACCGACACCACCCTTGCGGACGCGAGTTACAGCGATCTGGTGCGTCCATTGGTGCCCACCTTGCGACTTAACCACAGATCTCGGGGGATTGCTCCTACTTGGGCAAGATCGCTAGGCGCTCTTGGGCACTGGGTTTATAACAAAAAAACTCGCAAAGCGGACTATGATGTCTAGACAAGCAAGAGCGAACAATACCTGGCTATAATCATCAACCATACACGCATGCGTGGAAATAGGGAGAATGCATTTCTCAGGGGAAGTCGCCGTGAGATCGCATAGTGGGCACCGAAAAGATCGCGTACGCAATGAGATCGGACTGACTCGCGGCGATCTGGTGCGATTCACACCGAACCGAGATCGCTAGCAACTCGGGCTAGATCGCAAGCGCAGATGGCATAGTGGGCACTAGGCTTAAGGGTCCCATTACCATCAAAATAAAGCCGATCGCCGCTCATAACGTCCTATTTGTCACGATTTAAAAAAGAACAATCGCCACAATCAACCACATTTTCAGCAACAACAAAAAAACACACACACACACACACACAAACACATACACACACACAAACAAACAAACACACACACACACACACACACACACACACGCACACACACATACACACACACGCACACACACACTCACGCACGCACACACACACACACTCACACACGGATCAATTTTTGAAATTGGTGTTTATTATATCACTTTAGAAGTATGATTATTGTATTTGTATTATTATTATCATTATTATTTATTAATATGCATTTTATAGATATTTTATTTTGAAAAAAGTGGGGGTTGTTTGTACAGGCCATTCCCTTTCCCTACGGCCATGCTGATCATACATTCCGTCCGTGGTTTGGATGCTGTAAATCCAGTGTGTAACGAAGCATTCTCAAACAAAATATACACTTTAACAGCTCTCTTCCGTTTTAATATAAAAGAATACAATCGATGAAAAACCCTTTTAAAGTTGTTTTGAATAAAACACCAAATATGAAAAAAGAAAAACCGTTCCAAACATAATTCATGCACTTTATTCAATTGATCTATTCGAACTTTATACGATTAAGAAGTAATAACTGTCTGTCTGTGCACTGAATTCATTACATTTATTTGTTCTCTGATGTCACATTTCAAATTCAGTTCGTCTTGTTGGTGGATCTAGCGCTAGTGAGGGTCGTGTTGAGATCTATTACAACGGAGCCTGGGGAACTGTTTGCGATGACTCCTGGGACGATACTGATGCTGGCGTTGTCTGCAGAAGTCTTGATCTTGGTGATTTGGGAACTGCAGTATCGAGTGCCAGATTCGGAAGCGGCACAGGTGACATCATCCTAGACAACGTCCAGTGTACCGGAATTGAATCCAACCTTGCATCCTGTCCTAACCGTGGTCTTGGTGTGCACGACTGTAGTCACAGTGAAGATGCAGGAGTGCGTTGCTCATCAGAAGAAGGTGAATGTCCAACATTTTTAATTTTTGTTTTACTATCAGATAAACCCCACAACCTTAATGTACTAGATTTATTTGCCTTAATAGTTACTGGAAGCTTCTGATAGTATGTCAATTGTGATATCGTGCGTAAAGATAGGTAGTTTGACACAACTGTGACACTCGTGTATATTTGCAAAACTTGAATGCGCTGCTTCAATGTCCCCCTTTTTTAACAGCCGATGGGGCCGCTCCTAAGGGTCTCATTTTCATCCAAATGGCCGATCGCCGTCACTAAGGGCCCCATTTTTATCCCTCCAAAAAGGCCGATCGCCGCTCATAACGTCCCATTTGTCAAGATTAAGAAATAGGCAATCGCCGCTCTTAAGAACCACATTTACAGCAACACCAAAAAGAACACTCATTAGACCTCGACCGCGAACAATTTTTGCCGTTTTCATCCGATGGCCGATGGCCGATCGCCGCAACTAAGGGTCCCATTTTCATTATAAAAAAAGGCCGGTCGCCGCTCATTACGTCCTATTTGTCATGATTTAAAAACCTTTTAGACAATCGCCGCTCTTAAGAACTACATTTTCAGCAAAACAAAAAGAAACGCTCTTTAGACCTCGACCGCGAACAATTTTAGGAACGTACATCCCTCTCCCCCCCCCCCCCCCCCCCCCCCTCCATCCCCCTTGCTTGCATGACTTTCGATCTCGGCCATGCTTGCTCCTAAGGGTATCATATAACAAAACAAGAAAAGGCTGTTTTTTAGACTTCGGCCTATAACCATTTGGGCGACGGACTCCCCCCCCCCCCCCCCCCCCCACCCTCCCCGCTTATACGACTCTCGGTCTCGGCCACGCTCGCTTCGTTGACCCACCACTGTTTTGAAGTTGGCTGAGACACAACCCCACTCCTTAGACCTCTGTTTTAAAGTTGGCTGAGGCACACCCACGACAAAAGAAATTTCGAGTTCCACCCGCCCCGGGCATGCACCTGGCTCTAAGGCAAGCCCCTGTGGTAACCGCTCTTGGCATCTTCCAAAGGCACTTGCTTCCCCCCCCCCCCCCCCACCCCCACGAAAAAGAAAATTCGAGTTCCCCCCGCCCCACGCGTTCACCTGGCTCTAAGACAAGTCCTGTCGTAACCGATCTTGGCATCTACCAAAGGCACTTGGCCCCCACCCCCCCCCCCCCCCCACACGACAAAAGAAAATTAGAGTTTCCCCCGCCCCGCGCGTGCATCTGGCTCTAAGGCAAGCCCCTCTGGAAACCGCTCTTGGCATCGTCCAAAGGCACTTGCCACCCCCCCCCCCCCCCCCCCCGTCGCTACGCCACTTTTCAAGACGCTTGCAATGAATGTTAAATAAAACGCATGAGTAAATTCACTGTGTGTATCTTTTCTAATACAAACATTTTGTTAAAATTTGCAAAAATGTCCCGATAATGCCACCATACAAGTTTGAGTTTCCGTTGTCTTAATCAAATTGTAATGTTTGCCTATAAAAATAACCGAAATGTACATAATGATCTCACTCTACCTGTCTGAATTCACAGATATCGACGAATGTGCATCATCTCCCTGTCAGAATGGAGCGACCTGTACAGACCTTGTGAATGGATACAACTGTCTGTGTGCTGCAGGATATGCAGGAATGCAATGCGATATTGGTATGAATATAACCCTACCTCAGTGTAAGTCCTGCAACAATGATGTGTTGTGAGAAAGTCTAGGAAAGTAACAAATCAATTTTATACATGCATTAATGTACTCTTTGTAATTTGTTAATCTGAGCATCGGTTAGACCATCAAATTTGCTATAACAATAATCGAATCGACTACTTACAAAAACGTGACTTATCTTCTTTGTGCATTAACGTGTTAAATATCTTACGAAATTTGTCGAATATTATACAAATAGTAGAAAATCATTCTAACATACTTCGGAGATATTTGTTTCAATTGTAAATGTGAATGAAAACGGACCCCTACTTTTCTAACAGAATATAAGAATGTAATCTGAGATTGAGCAACTTGGCACGATATTGGGTATATAGGCTACCTTCCCATAAGCGTACCTAAAACAAAATGTCAGCAAAAGTTTTCGAAACCGAGACCGAGACCACTTGTTAAGTTGTGTCCTCGGGGGCCGAGACCATTGGTTATGACGGTCGATACCGCTAAAACAGTTAGTTAGATAGTTAGGTCCAAATTAGAGTTAATTTCAACTTTAAATCTTTGTAAAACGAACGGGAAGGTTGTCATGAACTGAAACAAAATAATTGGCTCTATTTCAAATCTTATTAATTTGTCTTATGATTATTTGATAAATCATGCTCCTACAGTTATATCTTTCATTTCACATGATGTTTGTAATTCTCTTATGTCTTCTTATAGGAGGAACTGAACCATACATGAAATATCACATGTGGGGCAAACCTGTACTAATGTCTAGATATTCTTCATTTGTTCAATATGTTCTGGTATTTTCCTTCTTTAAGGTACCTAATTGGAAGATTGAATATAGATGTATTTTTTATATGACCATTTCTGTATTATGAGTGCCCTAAAGGATATTGTGTAATGGACCAAAAGCTCCTGACAAAATGTAATACGAGTTACCAATACTTACGCATTATTTATTCCCAAATAATTTTGAAAATGTTTGAATATTAATTCATATGATACATTGAAATGTCAAATTAGCAACTCAGATATTTGAAAAGTGATTAGATGGTGATTGTCACTATCTAGGTGTACTCGATGTTGCCCATGTCTTCTTTTCGTAACGGGGGTACCGACTTTGACTCTTCCACTAGGGTACATGAAGGAAGCTGTCTTGGTATTTATTTGTTGTCTAGTTATATCAATCTACTTATTCCTAATCAGCATTAAAGTTTTATAAAATAGTAAAGTTATAGCACCATGAAGTAGGCAGCGTACCAAAAAATTGTAACGCAAGTTACCGTGGAATGCCCATAGACTGATCTCACTCTATTCCTGCCTGATTTCACAGGTATCGACGAATGTGCATCATCTCCCTGTATTAACGGAGCGACCTGTACGGACCTTTTGAATGCATACAACTGTACGTGTGCTGCAGGATATACAGGAATACATTGCGCCACTGGTATGAAAATAACCCCACGTTATCAAATAATACATTTGACTTGATATTGTGTGTGAATTCCATATACAACTTGGAAAGATCGAACACACTTACACACAAAACACACACACAATTACACACACACTTACACTTGCACACTCAATTTGTGGTCTTGGTCTCGGCCTTGAATTTGTTTCGGATGTCGGTCCAAGCTTCGAAAATTGTGACCATGGTGACGGACCCCCCTCCCCGCATGTCTCTTATCCAACTTTCTTGGCCACGGCCTCGGAAGTTTTGGCCGAAGATAATATCCTGTTTATATACAAATCTCAAAGGGATACCTGTACAGTGTCAGATATGACATTTGAGACTTCAATCCTATATCGATATAATTGTAAAATACAATTGAAAGATTTGTGAAAGTTTGAAAGAAAACGAACACTGTTTACCTAGTGAAAAAAACGAATATTGAGTTCATATTTTATCACCGAATACTGATGGTCTGCCATACATTTGTCGCAGTAATAATCATCCGTTTGCGATATCCGCACCCGTGTATGTTTACAGACGTAGTACAGAATTCATGGAATTTGTGCTCGCTCGGCTCAAAGTTCAATCTCCGGAATGTTTCCCACGCGTGCTGCATCCGGACGTGTTAAGCTAGGACAATTGTACTTTATTTGAAAAGCGTTGCCAACGCTTTTCAAATAAAAGATTTCAATGATAATTATCTTCATACTAAAGGGACATTTGAACAAATCTAACCCTATTTTATTCTTCTCTTACCATAAGCTAAACAACATGGCAGAAGAGAAACGAGGAAGCTCCAAGTATTTTTTGTGGAGTAAGACACTTTACAGGTATGACTTTAACCTATACATATAACCGAAATGTCCATAAACTAATTTCACTCAACTTGTCTGAATTCACAGATATCGACGAATGTACGTCATCTCCCTGTATGAACGGAGCGACCTGTACGGACCTTGTGAATGGATACACCTGTACGTGTGCTGCAGGATATGCAGGAATACATTGCGCTACTGGTTTGAAAATAACACCACTTTCATCAAATAATACACTTTACATTATATTTAGTGAAAATACCTTTATTATAAAACTTGGAAAGATCGAACGCACAAACAAATGTCTAACTCACAAACAGACACACACACAAACACACATTAATACACTAACTTATCAAGTATATTTCACGACAGATAGTGTGTAAATTTCATATAAAACTAGGAAAGATCAACCAAACTTATACCTGTCTCACACACACACCTTCCATTAGTGATATCATGGGAACGTGGTTTCTTAGCACTGTGCGACCCTAATAGACGACTTGCTGTAATACTCCCTAGGCAGTGAAAATGTGCACTTTGCAGAGTGTATCATTTGACCAGGGTAATAATAAAAGGGTAAATCGCTATGATCCTCACCATGCTCACGGGAATAGTGCTATATACATAACCGTATTATGTATATATATCTTTACCTTTCACACAAAAACGAAATGTCATAAGACTGATCTCACTGGCTTGCAACTAACGGTCACGTATCACGTATCACGTTCACGTTCTGCGATGTTTCGTTAAAAAGGTGACTCTAATTTACGAAGTGTAGGGCCTACCATTCGTTGTTTTCCACGCTGGTAAAACACAAATAGTCGCGTTTACCAAAACGTGTCGTGAGTGTTTAATCAAGATTGTTAAAATTGCAAGCGCTTGTTACTATGACTAGACATACATGCACAAAACAGTCATTTTTCGTCAAAGGGGGGGGGGGGGAAGTTGAACCCCCCCCCCCCCCCCCTGGGTACGCCTATATGCAGGGGAGAGGTGTCCGTTTAACATTTTCGAAGTCGAGACCGTGAATTTTCAACATTTTCGAGGCCGAGACCATCGGTAATGATGGTCGAGTCTGCTTAGTGGTCTCGAGACCAGCTACAATTTGTAAAGGGGGGGGGGGGGGGGGGGTTCAAACCCCCCCCCCCCCTCCCAAAAAAAAAAAAAAAAAAAAAAAACAGTCATTGCTTGGTCAAAGGGGGGGGGGGGGGTGAACTCTCCCCCCCCCCCCCCCCCCCGGGTACGTCTATATGCTTGTAGGTAATTGGCATAGGTAGGACTGGTTTGTTCTCGGTTAAATTTAAACCGAGAATTAGCCTCCTCTCAACGACAATTTACATTATTTTTTTAACGCAAGCGCCAATTTACGTGAGCTTTCGTGGATTGCATATAGGATATCAACACACTGTTGGGTCATGTAACCCAACACTTCGTAGACTTGGGTGAACGTGAACTTGATACGTGACTGTTCTTTGCAAGCCAATCTCACTCTGCTTGTCTGAATTCACAGATATCGACGAATGTGCATCGTATCCCTGTCAGAATGGAGCAACCTGTACGGACCTGGCGGATGGATACAACTGTACATGTGCTGCAGGATATGCAGGAATACATTGCGCTACTGGTATGAAAAAAAACCACCTTATCTAATAATACATTTGACTTGATATAGTGTGTAAATTCCATATACAACTTGGAAAGATCGAAAGCACTTACACATGACTGACTCACAAACACACACGAACAAACGCGCACACACACATACATACAATTGAGCACACACGCACACACCTACACGCACACGTAAAAAAAACACCTTCCATTCGTGATATCATGTATGTATATATATATATATATATATATACATTTTTACCTATACACAAATGACCGAGATGTCCATTTCACTCTACTTGTCTGGATTTACAGATGTCAACGAATGTGCATCATCTCCCTGTATTAATAATGGAGCGACCTGTACGGACCTTGTGAATGGATACAACTGTTCGTGTGCGGCAGGATATGCAGGAATACATTGCGATACTGGTATGAAAATAACACCACCCAAGTGTAAGTTTCATATACAACCGGGAAAAATTAAACACACCCACACATGTCTGACTCACACACAGACACACACAAACAAACACACACACACACACACAAACACATTACAATACCTTATCAAGTAATATATTTGACGACACATTGTATTTCATAATTCATTATAAAACCAGGAAAGATTAACCATACTTATTACACACGTCTCACACACACACACACACCTTCCATTAGTGAAATCATGGGAACGTGGTTTCTAAGCACTGTGCGCGCTCAACAGGCGACTAGCTGGAATAGTCCCTTAGGAGTGAAAATATTCAACTGTGAGCGGGAAAGATTGCAATGTGTATTCCTTGACCTGGAAATAATAATAAGGTAAACCGCTATGATCCTAACGGGAATAGTGCTATATAAATAACAGTTATTATGATATAAAGAATAATCATAAATGATTGAGAAGGAAGAATAATAGGCGTAGCTTAATAAGCTACGGAGGATTAAAGGGAGGAACAATGCTTATTAAGCTACGCCTATTATTCTTCCTTCTCAATCATTTATGATTATTCTTTGCATTATTTAAATATTGGAAGAAACCAAAGCTGTATGTATTAGATCACCTTTCGCTTATATATATATATATATATATGTTTTTTTTATTTTTTTTATTTTAGCACTTTTAAAAATAAATATGGACATACAAATATAATTTTCGCTATCTTAAATAGGTCCGAAAATCTCGAAATTCGCGAGACGAGACTTTTTTCCACTTTGCGGGTCGTCACTCCCACTTCCGGTTCCGAAACGGCGCGCGTGCGCATCATTCGCACACGCTCGAAATGGATGCAATCAGCGTAACTCACACAAAATATAATGCATTATTTAAAAGCTATCGACCACACGTCTTAAATGCGTTTGTATGCAGTACATGTATACAGATCCCGGGCCGGTTACGGAAAAAATAAACGCATCCCGCGCGCCGCACACATGCACACGACGCGTCCACGCAGTAGTCAGGAAGTTGGTATGACTAAAAGCTATCCCACAATTCCATGCGTGTTTTCGGGATTTCGATCGGATTTCGAGATAATCACTATTTGGGGTAGCGAGAATTGCATTAAATAATTTAGCCTCATTTCACTTATTGCAATCCTATTATCTTTTTACCAATGATTATTGCACTGTATAATTGGCCCAGTGCAATTTTTGTAAGCAATAAATTGTCTAAATGTTTACTTGATGTATGACAAATATATTAATACGTTATTATTGTTTACATGATATTCTGATTTATTTAATTATCGTTATTGTTGCATTTACTGTACATAACTTAAAGGGATAGTTGAGTTCTGGTAAGGAGAGTACAGTTTTAGTGAAACTGAATTTTAGTAATCAAAACCTGCATCATTACATTACAAACTAATAGTTATAACTAGGAAGGAACACAAAATTACAAATGACGTAGTAAAGATCATGTTATCATTCAAAAAGAGCCGTTAAATCGTAAGAGGGCGCTCTCTAAACACTCATCGGTTTCAACCATTTTGAATAAAACATTGTGCATGTGATGCTTTGTTGAAATAGTGATTAGATAGAGAAATAACCAACAACTATTTAAATACCTATTTTGTAACTTTTTGAAAAGAGGAAGCATTTTTTTGAATTTTTAACGGCTGGTTCAAAATTCTCTAATAAACCCGGGGCCCCGGGTTTATTACAAATTGTTATATTTATGGATATTTCAGCCGTTTCTGAACCGATTTTGATCAAACAAAGATGATTTTATTGTTTAAATATTATGCTCTTTCAAATTTTACACTCAGTTTTTCATTACCTCACAAACCAATTAAGTAGTCTAGCGCCCTCTCTACCAAAACTCAACTTTCCCTTTAATAACTTAATTCCAGATTTGAAGACGTCTCAGATTGACATGTTTGTTCTTCACTTGGTACATAACTTAAATAATAACTTAATTCTAGATTGAAGACGTCTCAGATTGATATGTTTGTTCTTCACTTGGTATATAACTTAAACAATAACTTAATTCCAGATTTGAAGACGTCTCAGATTGACGTGTTTGTTCTTCACTTGGTACATAACTTAAATAATAACTTAATTCCAGATTTGAAGACGTCTCAGATTGATATGTATGTTCTTCACTTCACTTGGTTAGTTTAGACATGTTTTACATTCATGGTACTTAATATAATTACATTTTGGTCTTGCATTATTAAATACGTTTACACTTGATGTAAGACAGATATATTAATACGTTATTATTGTTAACATGTTATTCTGATGTATTTATTTATCGTTATAGTTGCATTCACTGTACATACCGCAACTTAATAACTTAATTCCAGATTTGAAGTCGTCTCAGATTGATATGTTTGTTCTTCACTTGGTTAGTTAAGACATGTTTTACATCTATGGTACTTAAAATAATTACATTTTGGTCTTGCATTATTAAATACGTTTACACTTTTTAATTGTTCAATGAAACAGATTTTAGCCCCTCTAAAGTTTATCTCTCATTAATAACTGGTAATATATATCATTGTTTTGCCATGCAATAGTATTATTATGTTTTAAGGGCTGGTCCCATTGTATGTCATTATATTATTTACTGTAATTGTTAATTGTTAATAAGTAATTTTACCATCAATGTAAAGCAGTTACAGTATATCTTGGTTGAAATTTAGTTTCTAGCATTGTTTAATTTGTTATGCTTATTATTAGTAATATTTTATTTTTTATTTTAGTTCAATTACATGTATTTGGAATTCATATTTGTCTGTAATATAGTTAATCTTGTAGTTAATCTTGTAGTCTTAATTTTATTTATTACCAGAGGAGGTGGCTTAGGCTAGTATTGTTGATTTTTGCAATATTGTTAGTTTAAATATGTAATTTGTTTTACATGTACATGTATGTGCAATATAATTGTTTCCTCAGGTTTTCTTGACAGTTACTTTTGAGGGCTCGCATGTCTCCGGGCAATAGTAAAGAATTTTACTTTTGTGAGCCATGGCCCACTTGTAACTGTCCCTTTTCTCCCTTTCCTTCACTTTCTTTTATTGAGTGTTTGTATTTGGTATTTTGCATTTTGTATACTCTGTAACTATCTGTTTGAATTTTGGCCGAATAAATAATAATAATAATAATGTCAACATCTTTACCTACACAAAAAACACGAAATGTCATAAGACTGATCTCACTCAACTTGTCTGATTTCACAGATATCGACGAATGTGCATCATCTCCCTGTATGAACGGAGCGACCTGTACGGACCTTGTGAATGGATACATCTGTACTTGTGCTGCAGGATATTCAGGAATACATTGCGATATCGGTATGAAAATAACACTACCTTATCAAATAATACACTTGTCACTTGACATGATAGTAAGTTTACATACCTTTATTATAAAACTTGGAAACATCAAACGCACAAACAAAATGTCTGACTCACAAAATAGACACACACACAAGTACACATTGTACTACCTTATCAAGTAATATATTTGACGACACGTGGTGTGTGAATTCAATATAAAACTAGGAAAGATCAACTAAACTTATACACGTCTCACACACACACATTCCACTAGTGATATCATGGTAACGTGGTTGCTTAGCACCGTGCGCCCATAACAGGACACTACCTCGAACACTCCCTATGGAGTAGGAAGGGATGCATAATTGACCAGGGTAATACTTATAATGTGAAGCGCTATGAACCTCACGGGAATATGGTTATATAATTAACCGTTAATACATTATGTACTGTGTGAAAATTTCACGTTAAATGAATGTTATAATAATATGGCCAAGTAATGAGTGAAATGCAAAGTGATATGCGCTGACTTAATTTGTACACAGTTATGACTGTCGTTAATACCTTTCTAATTAAGGAGAATACGAAAAAAAACAATACCTATTTCATGCTTCTATTGTAAATACGAATACAACAAGGTATGAGAGAACCACTAGATTGATAATGGAGTTTTGTGGATTTTATCCCTTTTACTTGACTACTGGCAATTCTACGAATACTCATTTTACTAAATTTTAGTTATCCTCTAGTAGCGTAGCGTGGTCGAACTGATTTGGGGCACTCATATTATTATTGGAGGTGGCAACGATTCCAATCAGTATTTCTTTTTTATAAAAGATTCTACCCCTATGTATTTTATGTTCTTCAGTGCCCCCGGCGCTATCTCGATGCCCATAGGGCAATATATTCATACCTGTCACACCCGGAGCAAACAATAAATTGTTCAAACTATTTGCACACTGTTTAATTTTTCCCGATTCATGTGACTAAATAGTATCGAGTAGGTATGAGGATCCAGCCGTGCATTATTCTAGATTATACTGTGTTGAAATTATTTATGCAGACCCGTATACGGCTCTGTATTTATGCCCAATATACCGCCACCAACGATACTTGCACAACAGCAGTGATCGCCGCTAACGAGAATTCTGCGCAACAGCAGTGATCGCCGCCAACGAGAGTTCTGCGCAACAGCAGTGATCGCCGCCAAAGAGAGTTGCACAACAGCAGTGATGACCCGCCAACGAGAGTTCTGCGCAACAGCACTGATCGCCGCCGAGAGTTCTGCGCAACAGCACTGATCGCCGCCAACGAGAGTTCTGCGCAACAGCAGTGATCGCCGCCAACGAGAGTTCTGCGCAACAGCAGTGATCGCCGCCAACGAGAGTTCTGCGCAACAGCAGTGATCGCCGCCAAAGAGAGTTGCACAACAGCAGTGATGATCCGCCAACGAGAGTTCTGCGCAACAGCAGTGATCGCCGCCAACGAGAGTTCTGCGCAACAGCAGTGATCGCCGCCAACGAGAGTTCTGCGCAACAGCAGTGATCGCCGCCAAAGAGAGTTCTGCGCAACAGCAGTGATCGCCGCCAAAGAGAGTTGCACAACAGGATGATCCGCCAACGAGAGTTCTGCGCAACAGCAGTGATCGCCGCCAAAGAGAGTTGCACAACAGCAGTGATCGCCGCCAACGAGAGTTCTGCGCAACAGCAGTGATCGCCGCCAACGAGAGTTCTGCGCAACAGCAGTGATCGCCGCCAACGACAGTTCTGCGCAACAGCAGTGATCGCTGCCAACGAGAGTTGCGCAACAGCAGTGATCGCCGCCAACGAGAGTTCTGCGCAACAGCAGTGTTTGCCGCTAACGAGAGTTCTGCACAACAGCAGTGATCGCCGCCAACGACAGTTCTGCGCAACAGCAGTGATCGCCGCCAAAGAGAGTTGCACAACAGCAGTGCTCGCCGCCAACGAGAGTTCTGCGCAACAGCAGTGATCGCCGCCAACGAGAGTTCTGCACAACAGCAGTGATCGCCGCCAACGAGAGTTCTGCGCAACAGCAGTGTTTGCCGCCAACGAGAGTTGCGCAACAGCAGTGATGATCCGCCAACGAGAGTTCTGCGCAACAGCAGTGATCGCCGCCAACGAGAGTTCTGCGCAAAAGCAGTGTTTGCCGCCAACGACAGTTCTGCGCAACAGCAGTGATCGCCGCCAAAGAGAGTTCTGCGCAACAGCAGTGATCGCCGCCAAAGAGAGTTGCACAACAGGATGATCCGCCAACGAGAGTTCTGCGCAACAGCAGTGATCGCCGCCAAAGAGAGTTGCACAACAGCAGTGATCGCCGCCAACGAGAGTTCTGCGCAACAGCAGTGATCGCCGCCAACGAGAGTTCTGCGCAACAGCAGTGATCGCCGCCAACGACAGTTCTGCGCAACAGCAGTGATCGCTGCCAACGAGAGTTGCGCAACAGCAGTGATCGCCGCCAACGAGAGTTCTGCGCAACAGCAGTGTTTGCCGCTAACGAGAGTTCTGCACAACAGCAGTGATCGCCGCCAACGACAGTTCTGCGCAACAGCAGTGATCGCCGCCAAAGAGAGTTGCACAACAGCAGTGCTCGCCGCCAACGAGAGTTCTGCGCAACAGCAGTGATCGCCGCCAACGAGAGTTCTGCACAACAGCAGTGATCGCCGCCAACGAGAGTTCTGCGCAACAGCAGTGTTTGCCGCCAACGAGAGTTGCGCAACAGCAGTGATGATCCGCCAACGAGAGTTCTGCGCAACAGCAGTGATCGCCGCCAACGAGAGTTCTGCGCAAAAGCAGTGTTTGCCGCCAACGACAGTTCTGCGCAACAGCAGTGATCGCCGCCAACGAGAGTTGCGGAACAGCAGTAATGGTGGCAACACAGTCTTGTATACCGCTAATCACCTAACGTGTGAAAGAATATATGATAACTTTACCTGTTTGTGTTTAAATTGGGACAAACAATTACTTTGAAATTGACCATTTGAGGTTCCAACTACAACAAACTGTGAACGGATCATAATTCACACGCAATACGCGGTACGAAAGCTATATACGAGCGAACGTGCATGGAATATCGGGTTTGTCAACCTGATCTCCATCCCATCGGAGCGGCGCGAACGGGCTGTAAATTTAGGCCAAATCTCACTGGCATGCTGACGGCGTAAATTGAATTTCTGCATTTAACGATACTAAGGTTTCAAAAGTTACCACATAAGCCCTTTTTTATACTAATTCAACAATATCGATTAATTACTTAGGCCCGGGGGGGGGGGGGGGGGGGGGGGGGGGGGGGGTGGGGGAGGGGGGGGGGGGGGTCACTCTCAACATGAAAACTCCCCCCAAAAGCGTCGAAAGTGTATCATTTTCAGCTATACGACGTCGTCGACGTTTTCCTTAATAAAGGGGTGGTTTTCAGCATTCATTAGAAAAAAAAACACAAAAAGGGTACTTTTTCAGGTGCCCAAGTTGTCGACGTTATGGTCCATATCAGAGGTTGATG
>JBAMJV010009673.1:0-30000 GCA_037951105.1 Echinarachnius parma
AGCATACCAGGGCCCTGCCGCGGAAAGAGACGCAACCAATTGTAATTCACTGCAGATCTCGCGTTCCAAAGTGTGCAAATCTAATTTGACAAAACGCGCACATTTTAAACTCATCTCTCTCCGTAACAGGGCCTAGGGTACGTACAGTGTGATGCCACACCTCGGCCCCGCCCCTACGACCGCCCACGGCCCATCGCTCGACGATACATTTATTGGTTCACTGGGGTAGAGTGTTTGCGATACAGAGGGGGGGGGGGGGGGGGGGGGGGGGGGGACATCTCCCATCTATTATAATGTTGTGAATAATTTATCGACTGCCACTCGGGACAGTTTATTCCTGAATTCCTTTAAACGAACTGGGTTTCCTACCACAATAGTTTGTTTAAACCTGAAGGGTGGAATTCTCATCAAAAGGTTAAATTTCTCCCGGGTTAAATTTGTATGGAGCGCAACACTACAAACAATGCGCACTTATTTCTAAATGCGCGCTTGTTGCTAGATATGCGCACTTATCCTTCATAAACGCAACACAAAACCTATGAATAGACCATTGCGTCTGACGCTTATTTTTACGCTAAACTGGCAAGAAGAAAGTATGATACAAGTATGTAAAAACTTGACAATAATCGTTGATTTTAACAGATTAATTTGACTTTTCATTTAAATAACATGGACTCATCTTGCGGGGAAACCTCCAAACTTCCGCTGTCAAAATCGAGTGTATAGAAAACGCTAATTGAATGAAGAAAACAATAAGACAAGTGCCAACGGAGACTATGGTGGCAAAACAGGAACTACCCGGCTTTCCATAAAACAGTGGGTTAAATTTAACCTACTTCTGACGTAAAACGACGCGAAACGACGCGATTTAGCACCGTGCTAAAAAGGGGTCTCCATGAGAATTCCAGCCGAATGGTTTTCGGGGTACATTAGTCGACACTATGTCTTTCTTTATTTTGTACCGTTTTACTTTGGTTGTAATCAAAATATTTGTTGTATTTTTTGGAGGCTTGTTCCCGTTCTTCCTCTCAATACTTGGAGCTACATCAAACTCGTAAGAATCGCAAATTGCCGACGGACATATGATATAGGGTTTCCATATGAAACGTATACTTGTTATAACATGTTTGTATATCAGTTGCGTCTATTTTAAGATTTCAGAATTGACCGGAAATTGATAATTATACCTCTTCCGTCTTTGCTCACTGGTTTCCAATCCAACACACGTATGTGTACTAAATATGTAGATGAACATATAACATGAAGACACTGTCTTGCTCAATTTTAATAAAATGCTGTATTATTGCGTACATACATAACCACAGTCATCTTATTTTGTTTAACAAAGTAAAACAAATAGGACATGCACACTCATACAGTTAAAAACAAAGGCCCGTATTCTGGAGTCAGGTTTAGTTATACCTCAGGTCTAAGCGAGGTTTAAGATCGGCATTTAGACCCCAAGTCTAAATTTCAGTTCATGAAGTCGGGTTAAACGATTAACGTTAATGTGTGCATTATACGGCTGAGTTAAACTGTGTGTACGCAGACTGAGTTAATCAGGCCCTAACCAGACGGATCGGGTCGAGTCGGCTCTGTCTGCGCCAGGCATAATGCGAACTCTGTACATGTAAAAAGGCCCGGATGCTGTGGTATATCGAGTTTTCATTGAATATGTTGATGTTAAAAGATTGGCATTTAACTTCCTCAAAAAGACAAATTGATTCTTCCTTTTGTTATGAAAACATTTTTAATTGATTATGTAAAATACAGAGATGATGAATATAAAAATAATACCTGTATTAAACATAATATATTGAACACAATAATCTATATTATAATTTGAGTAAGGAAATCCTTTGATATTCAAAAACGTTTAGGGTTTTGCACGCCTCGGGCTGAAAAAATTCTACGTGTCATTCGTTCTGACTGCAGATCATTCTAAAGGTCTTCGATTTTTTAAATAAGTTGTTTGAAATCTCGAAATGAAATATAGAAATTCAAAATATTTCCTGAAAGAGGATGGCTCTGGCATGGCAACGGATATTGCATGCATGCTAGCGCTATGCCATATTCCGGCCGCGATATGCATGCACAGTATAGTATGTAGTACGCGTACCCTGGCGTACGTGCAATTGCAACATACATGCATGCAATAACAAGCGATGGCTTCTCGCATTCACTAGAACTTTAGTAGAAGTCATGTCCCAATTGCAATTTGTTGATTATTTGCTGCAGAGAAGGGGGTTCAAGCTATCATTCTGCATGTTTGGTCTACTCCTATAGCTGCGCTCATCTGGACTCTGGTAAGTACCTTATTCAAAATTAATTGTACAATTGTCAATAGAATTATAATATGAGTATGATATTGTCATTGTCATTGACAGTGTCAGACGTGTTTAAAAAAAAAAAGACTCGGAGACATTATTTATTGGCTAGCCTCCCTATCCTAGCCCAATTACAATTATATGAGCCATTACCATTTTGCTAACACTAACAGTGGTCAGAGTCCAAAGTGGGCATTTGGAAAAAATTGTGTAGTATAATTCTATAAATAATTTATAAATAATGAAGACAGTCACGTTAATTGACCTTTGACCTTCATCTTGACTGTCTAGCTACACTACAGACCTCTACAAATTTTGTTGTACAGGTTGTCATAGACTAATCATACAATAAAAACGCTATTATAATTTGTTTTGGTCCTATTTAACTATTTGGACTCTGACCACTGTTAGTGTTAGCAAAATGTTAATATGGCTCATATAATTATAATGGTGCTAGGAGGATAGGGAGGCTAGCCAATAAATAATGTCTCCAAGTTTTTAAACACATCTGACACTGTCAATGACAATGTCATACTCATATTATAATTCTATTTACAATTGTCCAATTAATTTTGAATAAGGTACTTACCAGGGGCGTCGATCACGGGGGGATGGGGGAGGGGGGGGGGGGATATATCCCCCCCAATATTTCAGGTGGGGGGGGGGGGGGGGTGGCCTGTATTATCATCCCCCCCCCCCCAATATTTGGGGTTCAAAAATATATGATAACATTAGAATTAAGAAGGATTGCCCCCTCTCATGAATGGAAGTTGTTGCTATAGTCTTCTTTAAACCACTTTTTGATAATGCAAAACGACCCAAATCCAAAATTTTCCGGGGCTTCGCCCCTAGAACCCCTATTAAGGTTATTTGACCCAGTCCCAGCCCTGTACTCATTAAATAGTTTTATTCAGGACTTAATCTCTCTTGGCAAACTTTCAGGCAATCCTGGCCCACTGTGCGTCTGCGCTTCGCTCACTAAAATTGAGCTAACTATTCAATAGGTAATTGTATTTCTGGATATTACAAATCCCAAAGCTTCCGGGGGCTTCGCCCCCTAATCCCCCAATAAGGTTTCCAATATGGGTATCCCTTGACTTATTCTATTCAGGGTTCCATCATGATGATTGCAATCGACAGTATGTATCTATCATACTGAAATTCATCCATACTTGGACAGTGCCCTCATCATAGAGCTTGCAATGTACACTCAATAATCTTCCAATCTCTAAACAGCTGAATCAAAAGCCAATAGTTAACTCTATATTTACATATAGACAACATATTTATATATGGATATTACAAATCACAAAGCTTCCGGGGGCTCCGCCCCCTGGACCCCAATATGCTTCCCAATATGGATATCCCATGACTGATGCTATTCAGGGTTCCATCAAAATGCTTGCAAATATGTATCTATCAGGATAAACATAGCCCAGCTCATAACATAATGCTTGCAATGTACACTTAACAATCTTCCAATTTCTAAACAGCTGAATTCAAAAGCTTTGCCCCCTAACCCCCCCCCCCCCCCCCCCCCCCCCCAGCCACAAAAACCCGGGGACGCTGCTGGGTTGTCGCTTCGCTCCCTCGTCAGAGATGATCAAAATGACGAATCATCCCCCCCCCCCCCCCCAATGGCGAGAAGAAATCGACGCCCTTGGTACTTACCACAGTCCAGATGAGCGCAGCTATAAACACATGTGGCATTCAAAAATAAAAATGGATGGAATATCAAACAGCATTGTTTCATAAACCATAATCAATGCATTCAGCCATGTGCTGTTTCACAACAATGTACAGGCACGCACAATGTTTTGTGACTTTTGAATTGGGCCATTTTGTCTTTAATCTGTGTTCATTCAGCCATACATTGATGAATATCTCTGATTTTCACACAAAATGTACATAACAAATGTACCAATATTGTGGTAAGATGACATCGTCTCTACATTTAAGAGTTATGAAATTATGAGCAGTTCTTTAGGAGGTAGTTATTTTTTGTATATTGTTTACAATTGTGTGAATGTAGTGTTACCACCTTCAATCAGATTGGCTCATTTAAATAATTTTTCTTTTAGGCAAATTTGAATTGAAAAACCCCACCAAAATGCAAAACAAATACATGATATATTTTCAATATTTTACTCCTTTTTGTTTGGGGTGGGGGGGGGGGGGGGGGTAAATGCGCTACTTTTAGTATAGACTGACAAACAACCTCTTCATACAAATACACTTTAACATCAAACTCTTACACATTATTGTACATGTATTGTGTGAACACATGCTACAATTCTGTTTAGGATCACATTCACCAACTTCTTTTGTTTTGTTTTTCCAATCCACCATTGTGTCAACTCTACGTCCTTTCAAAACCTTATATCGCTCACACAAAGCGAAAGGCCGCCGAAGGCGGCCCTTTCGTGAGTAGTTGTAATATCAGTTATGATCCGGTGACTTGTTTGCATATATGCTTGATCGTTCAGCACGTCATTGACTTGAACCTGACTTTAGAAACTGAAATCGAGTTAAACTTGCCTTAGATTGTAGTTGACCTTCAAGGCGAGATTAGTTAGACCTCAGATTTAGCTTAAACCAATTGAATTAAACCTGACTTCAGAATACGGGCCGTAGTGTAATGGACATTCATTTATGAAAATGTGTTTATTCACTTTGTCTAAATATCCAATGACATATAAATCGTTCTCTGCATACGGTAAACAAATGCAAATAATACAAACTGTATTGTACTTATAAGTTCACACACTATTAAGTATCCCAGGACAAATTAATTTTGTAGTGTAAATTTGTTATTTCTGTTAATTGTTTTTATTTTTTTCAGATTCAGAATGTCAATATCAGTAAATCTCGTCTGGGCCCCGAGCTATCACAGAGGTTGTGGTCAAGCCTCTCATCATTCCATGCTCTAATTTACCTTGACACCGAGACGTCACACATATCCCTCTCTGCTGATGCACCACTCCTCCCTGCTGTGCGGTCACTGGGCACTGATGCAGCTACCTTCACCTGCCTGATCCGGTCGCTGCCTGGCCTGCATACGATTTATGTGCGTCTCCATAACGCAGATGATGACGTGCGCCAGTCGGCAGAAGGTCTGAGTCGCACGGGGCAGGGAGTGAGAGAAATCTGGCTGAATGGTATGAGCGAGCAACATCGCGCAGTATCTTGCGCAAATTGGAGGGGTCTTTGTGACGTCATCAAACGCAAGATGACAGGGCTGGAGGAGATCAAGCTGTGGGGCCTGACTATAGATGATGAGAGCACGGTCTACCTTGTCGATACATGCAGGTCACTCGGCAACATGCAGAAAATCGAGTGAGTGCTTTGGTTTGAGTAAATTATGTTATTCTTGTTATTAGCAATAATTAATACGTTTTTAATTGACCTCACAGCCAGGCCTGTCAACAAAATAATCCATGAATTGATGTCTTCATCATGTTCATTGGATATTCAAATAAACTAAAAGATGATTTTCTAGCGAATCAAATAAATGCACTAACATAAATCAAGCTAGTAAAAACAAAATCGTATTTGTCTGTTTAAACAAATATGCGGTATATTGATTACATGTATTTGTGGATTATTTCCATTTACAATTTCTTGAACATATTGTGTGTGAATTTAATGTAACGCATGTAACAAGCGTTGAGAGCATGACCGGGTGTAGAGGGAGGAGGGGGCTCGTGTTTCCATCAATTTGAAACATACAAACAAATGTAAGAATGGAATTAAAACAACTACAAAATTACAACATGTTTTCCAAGTGAGGCACTAATGCCCGTCCAACAACTCTATGGCGTCCCCCAATCCGTGCCAACCACTGGTTGCGCGTGCAATCATCATGTTGGGAAATCGTTAAACAGATTTATTGCGAATTATAGGCCTACCACAAAAACATTAAATAAAACAAATGGGGTAACGCTTTTCTGATATTAATGTTCCCTTTCTATTAACTAAATCCATTGATTATGACATTTCTTCGGAGTTCTTTGCATATTTCTAAATAATGTTATGGTATTGATCATTTGTGGCTGAATTCTGATGTAGGTCCGCATTTTCCTGCAATGCAGACGTTATCGAGTACGCATGACTGCAGTTACTATAATACAATAAACAATTGGTGGCGCTTGTCCTTTCTTGCAGAGAGAGCCGCATATTGGACAACAATTTTAAATCATTTACAAGTGTTTTGTCCATATCACATAAACCATAAAACATGTTTTCCGCTGGTTACATTGACATGAAGAAAATATTGCTACAAGTTAAAGTTTAATACGTGCGGTTTACGGGTACACCATGTGAGATGAGTGGATTGGTAAGTCCTGAAAAGGACTATGGTAGTCCTAGAAAGGACTGTTGGTGTAGTTCTGAAAAGAACTGTGGTATTCTTTCTAGGAGAGTTCTAAAAAGAACTGTTTGTAGTCCTAGAAAGGACTGTTGGTAGTCCTATAAAGGACTGTTGGGATAGTCCTGAAAAAGACTGTTGGTATTCTTTCTAGGAGAGTCCTAAAAAGGACAATTGGTAGTCCTAGAAAGGACTGTTGTTAGTGCTAGAAAGGACTGTTGGGATAGTCCTGAAAAGGACTGTTGGTATTCTTTCTAGGAGAGTCCTAAAAAGGACAATTGGTAGTCCTAGAAAGGACTGTTGATAGTCCTAGAAAGGACTGGTATTGCGAGGAGAGGGTGGATGGTAGGAGGGACTCGACGTTTCGAATAGGTTGACTATCCTGACGATGGATAGTCAACCTATTCGAAACGTCGAGTCCCTCCTACCATCCACCCTCTCCTCGCAATACCAGTCCTTTCTAGGACTATCAACAGTCCTTTCTAGGACTACCAATTGTCCTTTTTAGGACTCTCCTAGAAAGAATACCAACAGTCCTTTTCAGGACTATCCCAACAGTCCTTTCTAGGACTAACAACAGTCCTTTCTAGGACTACCAATTGTCCTTTTTAGGACTCTCCTAGAAAGAATACCAACAGTCTTTTTCAGGACTATCCCAACAGTCCTTTATAGGACTACCAACAGTCCTTTCTAGGACTACAAACAGTTCTTTTTAGAACTCTCCTAGAAAGAATACCACAGTTCTTTTCAGAACTACACCAACAGTCCTTTCTAGGACTACCATAGTCCTTTTCAGGACTTACCAATCCACTCATCTCACATGGTGTACCCGTAAACCGCACGTATTATATACACCACCATGGAAACCGATACTTACAAGCAACATTTAAGTTAAAGTTTATAATATTATTATAAAAAACAAATTTAATGATGGTATTGAGATATTATATTTCGGGAATGTTCTGTTTTGTCTTCTTAGAAGAGGGAAGGTCCAGCGTTTAAAAACAATCGGTGTGTGTTAATATCATATAATCAAATACAATAGATGATGAATGTTTACTTTAATTTTCCCTGTTCATAATTTCACAGAACAACAACAAAACATTAAAGGGGTATTCCGGGCCTGATAAAACTATTCGTTAATTGAATAAGCAGGACATGAGGAATAATTGGTGAAAATTTGATCAAAATCGGACAGGAAACACGGGAGTTACACCTATTTGAACATCATGTAGTAATGAGCGATCGTTTCAAAATTGCCGCCAAATGCAACATCATTCACGAGCAACTCGCCATGGCTTTAGTACATGAAAATACACTTATTTATCATTTTCATAGCTAAAATTTTGTTTTCTCAGCTTGTTTTCACGAATTCATAGAAGAATATCGATGGGCTAACCTCATTGGAATGTGTAAGCTCAACATTTGCTTTGTTATGAAGAAAATTTAAATTTTGTAAAATTTCCATGTAGAAGTCAAAATGGCTGCAGCTCGCAAGTGACGTCACGATCGATAGTAATTGAGAACGATACTAAAAATCGGAGCAAAGTTCATCCTGTCATAACTTTTTTATTGCTCTACCGTTTTGGCTCAGATTTTCGATCATGATTCTTCATATTCACCTCATTTTAGAGCAGACATCACATTTCTTGGGTGGAATTCCCCTTTAAACATTAATTTTGGATTCCCAAATTATGTATCTTCACGTGATATGACAGGAATCGATAATAAATTTGTACCATCATGTACATCTTGCCTGCTATTATACCAAGCATAATCTTTGTTATTAAATAATGATCTAACACCGTGACGTATCAAAATATTTGTATCATTTGCCTCCTTCTGCTATTTCCCCTTTATTCCTTAACTGATGCAGATTTAATGCCTGTGCTATCCCAGAGGATGGTAACCTACACTCCCACTTGGCAGACCTTCAGCATCCACGAGGGGAGATAACTGTTCAAGTCTATGTAAGTAAACGCTGGTCAAGCTGGTCACGCCGGAATTACAAAGCATGTATTAACATGTATGTTCATGTACAGTTGTTTTACTCAAGGGCTCACGGGCTCTTCGTCACGAAAATGAATAATGCCTCTTTGATGAAAACAATACGTGTATCAAAATGTATACATATCATGATTTGAATGATTCAAACGCTCTACTATATAACGTGTTATAAGACGAACTATGATTTTTAGTTCGAATACTAAACTGACATTGGCTCCAGTTGAACATTAATGGGAGACAGGTTGATTCTCTCTTTTCAGTAAGCCATTTGTCTTAGCCTCTGTCTGAAATAAACCGTTATATTTTCTGCAAATTTTGAAAGGACGACGAAATGTGGACAACCGTTATATAACGTTATATACAATGGGGAAAATTGGTGCTCTGTTATGAACACTTCTGAACAATTATGAGTCGCAAAACAATATTGGTTGTAATACATGTGAACTGTTAAAATGTACTGTTATACATTATTTTACTATGCTATGAATTTACCAACGAATGGTGTGCATTCATGTACACCACTCGTTGTGCTTACGGTAGATTCTTACATATTTCCATATTTCCAGAATGAATTACTCTCCATGAAGCAGAAAGTGCAGGTCACGTGATGAGGAATGAATGCGAGTATTTGCCCGATGACCGGGGTAATAATGGAACGCGCTTGTAGATATGAATCATATTAGGCGCTTTGTTAATTGAAACATTGTATAAACGGGAAAATGTAGAATTAAAGTGTAACAATAAGTCACAAATATATTCATTTGATATTTTCTAGGAACATTATTGTAATCCTAGACATCTGGGTTACATCTTCACATCAATTTGTCTGTTGAAAAAGTCATTGATCGAAGAATGAGAGATAATGTATGGAGTTATGCGCACTAAATGGCCTGCTTGGTACAGACCCTAAGTGTCGTGATTTGTGCACCTGTTCAGTGTGTGTGTGTGTGTGTGTGTGTGTAGGGAAGGGGGTGCTTTTAGGGGAGCGAGGCGAACCTCCTAAAACCCTATTATGTACACCGACACAATCGCTACTTTTAAATCGCCCGAAAACAATTTATTTGATGAAAGAATATTGAAATACTTCCATTCGAAACACACATCTTATTTCAACATCAAACTGTGTAATACAATGTTGCATTCCAACAGTTTATCAGCACTCCACAATTTCTCCCAAACTAATAGTATTTGCACAAGTAATGACAGGTTATGTTAATCAAGTAGTATTGACGTTTGTGGAAAATGGAGCAAACAAAACTGTTACGATCATTTGTCCGACATGGGCAGAATGCTGGAAGGACACTTCTAAAACTACATTCATTTTTCAAAAATATGTTTCATGTTTGTGCATGGATAGTTCATATCAATTAATCTTTTCATATTGAAAATAACAAGTAACAAAAATCGCCGTCATACCACTCCAGCAATTTAATAGTAAAGCGTTTAATAGTAAAGCAACATGTCGCCTTTACTCGGATACAACGCTCACATCATTACTGCACCAGCTCCTCTCGAATCATTTACATGCAAGACAATAATGTGTTTTTTTTCCAGGCAAACGACCTGAGCCGGCATGTAAAGTTTGCCCGAATACGCCCATATCATGTTTAATCATCTGAATGTCACAGTCTACTGTACACACATTAATGACATATAATCAGATCGATCGATTGTATTCATGTAAAGTTGTCCAATGATGTGGCTTTGGTGGATGTTTGTAAATAAAGTTGGGCACTCAGATGGTTACATTCAAGGTCTACCTCCCGTACCAAAATGTCTGTTACATCTCTTTACAATACATTGCCCTGTAACTGATTAGTAGTTGTTTCCCAGTCGAGATAGTCCACTGCCCGGACGGCCTTTGCACTAGCAGCAGATGAAGATTGGATTTTGAGTTCGTCATTTATTCATTCATTCAAACATTAAATCAGGGTGATGCGGAGTATACACAAGCTGAATAATCATGTATGCTGCCCTATTTTGGTTTCATTGAGTATAAATGAGCTAGTGTCAATGCATTTGTACTGACAACATGGCTGCCTCCATCTAGAAATTTTCTGCGTGAAATTTGAGCTGAGTTTGTTGATTTTTGAAACATTTTTGTGAAGTGTACTATATAACTTTCAGGTGCGTCACTCATTGCCTATAGGATGCAACTATTCAACATTTAGGGCGAAAATTTGATTATTTCATAATTATTTTTTTTAATTGAATTTGTAAAAACCTGTTTTCGTTGCATAAGTATTAAAACTTTATATATGTGAAAAAAATGTTTTTTGTTTAATATAGATAGTGTATACTTATCCGCATCACCCTTGCATGGTGGCGTTTGTGCAGGTGCACGATCGGGGTATAGCGCGCGTTGAATAGTTGTAGTGCAGTACGGTATGTGTATTGAACAGAAAACACGTCCAGAATCTGAACTACAACATGTCCCAAAATTAATTACAACGGGACTTTCTGCAACGATAACTTTAAAGATAATAAATCAATCAGAATGATATTTCAGGGTATGAAACTTATTACCTACATCTTGCAGAAAACCCTATTTGATTTGAATAAGGATATATTGTCAATCATGTCAGATGTCCCTTCCCTCCAGGTTTTGTAAGGAGACGTGTTTACGCCTTATGAACGAAAATGGACACATGAAATGATTGACAAAAGATCCTCATTCTCCATGACCACTGAAGCAAATCGAATAGGGTTTTCTGAAAGATGTAGGTAATAAGTTATAGTTTCATACCCTGAAATATCATTCTGATTGATCTACTATCTTTAAAGTTATCGTTGCAGAGGCAGGGGCAGGGGAACCGTTTTACACGAATAGATCAAGATAAATAACCAAATTCATATTTTGCTGTATTATAATCATCTTGTCATATCCACTACATCAATATCGCCATATGAACTATGCATGCTCATGTTTAATATGCCTTTCCCCCTGTCCTTTGTACGTTAATACAGGATTCTTACGATGACGTTTATAAAAAGACGGAATATTTTGTTCCCCGTGTATCCCGTTGAGCCTTCGTCCTCCTTGCCATGGATATTCAACACGCCTTGTCCTACAGAACACGTGGATCCGCTACAGCACCACCCTGAATTCACATGCCGACTAGATACGTGTGATGTATCTGTATATTTAATAACTAATTTCACTGTGCACTATTACTTCAGTAATGCAACTGAATAATGACTACTGTTTCTTATTGATCGCTGCATTTTATTTCTCTATCGTTATTCATCATATTTTAAAATTATATTAGTATTGGTTATCATACAAATGTCCACCAAATCGGCTACCGTGTGTGCATTTAGGATATTGTTCAGAGTTATTCATCATATTTTAAAATTATATTAGTATTGGTTATCATACAAAATGTCCACCAAATCGGCTACCGTGTGTGCATTTAGGATATTGTTAGCAGTTAAACATACAAATGATCATTATTACCATATTCCTGTAAGCCATGGGTAATAAAGATCATGATTCCCCTAATCAGCCCAGGTTATAAATATCAGAGGGTTTATTGTACAGTAGATCGCAGGCAGTACATGTATGTTTTATCTGGAAAATGCAATCATTTATCCTATGACACCTTGGTCCCGTTGCAGAAAGAATTAAATGTAGGTCAGACCATGTGACTATTATGCGCAATTCTGATCGGCTCAATATGCATATTTTATGACTAGCAATTAATTGTAATCGATCGCACCTCTCTCCGTAAAGGAGCCCTGATCTTCAACCCATGCCTTGTATTTAATGCAACTTTAAAGGGACTTAGTAACATTGTCCAAATCCTCAAAATAAAATTGTAATTCTAGCGGTTCCTTTATACCTTGTTGTATTCGTATTAACAATAAAATCATGGGACAGCTTTCGGTTTTTCAAATTTCCCTTTCATTACAAAGATATGTATGATTGAAGTATTTAGATAAGAAAATCTCCGGGCGAGATTTTCATCCCTGTACAAAGTGAATGCAGTGAGTTGGTGAATATCACCCAATATCACTTTGCATTTTCGCTCATTACTTGGCCATACATTGTCCATTTGACCTGAAATTTTCACACAATACCCTGAGGACATATGAGATAACAACAGTATACATTGCATCAACCATTCATCAGTTTTTGCACATCTCAACAAAGTTACTAGATCCCTTTAAAATCGATCGCAACTCTCTCTGTAAAGGGGCCCTGATCTCCAACCCATGCCTTCCATTTAATGCAACTTTAAAATCGATCGCAACTCTCTCTGTAAAGGGGCCCTGATCTTCAACCCGTGCCTTGCATTTAATGCAACTTTACAATCGATCGCAACTCTTTCTGTAAAGGGGTCCTGATCTTCAACCCATGCCTTGCATTGAATGCAACTTTACAATCGATCGCAACTCTTTCTGTAAATGGGCCCTGATCTTCAACCCATGCCTTGCATTTAATGCAACTTTACAAGCGATAGCAACTCTTTCTCTAAATGGGCCCTGATCTTCAACCCATGCCCTGCATTTAATGCAACTTTACAATCGATTGCAACTCTCTCCGTAAAGGAGCCCTGATCTTCAACCCGTGCCTTGCATTTAATACAACTTTATAATCGATCGCCACTCGATCTGTATCACCATACATTGTCCATTTGACCTGAAATTTTCACACAATACCCTGAGGACATATGAGATAACAACAGTATACATTGCATCAACCATTCATCAGTTTTTGCACATCTCAACAAAGTTACTAGATCCCTTTAAAATCGATCGCAACTCTCTCTGTAAAGGGGCCCTGATCTCCAACCCATGCCTTCCATTTAATGCAACTTTAAAATCGATCGCAACTCTCTCTGTAAAAGGGCCCTGATCTTCAACCCGTGCCTTGCATTTAATGCAACTTTACAATCGATCGCAACTCTTTCTGTAAAGGGGTCCTGATCTTCAACCCATGCCTTGCATTGAATGCAACTTTACAATCGATCGCAACTCTTTCTGTAAATGGGCCCTGATCTTCAACCCATGCCTTGCATTTAATGCAACTTTACAAGCGATAGCAACTCTTTCTCTAAATGGGCCCTGATCTTCAACCCATGCCCTGCATTTAATGCAACTTTACAATCGATTGCAACTCTCTCCGTAAAGGAGCCCTGATCTTCAACCCGTGCCTTGCATTTAATACAACTTTATAATCGATCGCCACTCGATCTGTATCACCATACATTGTCCATTTGACCTGAAATTTTCACACAATACCCTGAGGACATATGAGATAACAACAGTATACATTGCATCAACCATTCATCAGTTTTTGCACATCTCAACAAAGTTACTAGATCCCTTTAAAATCGATCGCAACTCTCTCTGTAAAGGGGCCCTGATCTCCAACCCATGCCTTCCATTTAATGCAACTTTAAAATCGATCGCAACTCTCTCTGTAAAGGGGCCCTGATCTTCAACCCGTGCCTTGCATTTAATGCAACTTTACAATCGATCGCAACTCTTTCTGTAAAGGGGTCCTGATCTTCAACCCATGCCTTGCATTGAATGCAACTTTACAATCGATCGCAACTCTTTCTGTAAATGGGCCCTGATCTTCAACCCATGCCTTGCATTTAATGCAACTTTACAAGCGATAGCAACTCTTTCTCTAAATGGGCCCTGATCTTCAACCCATGCCCTGCATTTAATGCAACTTTACAATCGATTGCAACTCTCTCCGTAAAGGAGCCCTGATCTTCAACCCGTGCCTTGCATTTAATACAACTTTATAATCGATCGCCACTCGATCTGTATCACCGCCCTGATCTTTAACACATGCCTTGCATTTAATGCAACTTTACAATCGATCGCAACTCTTTCTGTAAAGCGGCCCTGATCTGCAACCCATGCCTTGCATTTAATGTAAATTTACAATCGATCGCAACTCTTTCTGTAACAGCGCCCTGATCTTCAACCCATGACCTGCATTGAATGCAACTTTACAATCGATCGTAACTCTTTCTGTAAATGGGCCCTGATCTTCAACCCATGCCTTGCATTTAATGCAACTTTACAATCGATCGCAACTCTTTCTGTAAAGGGGCCCTGATCTTCAACCCATGCCCTGCATTTAATGCAACTTTACAATCGATCGCAACTCTTTCTGTAAATTGGCCCTGATCTTCAACCCATGCCCTGCATTTAATGCAACTTTACAATCGATCGCAACTCTTTCAGTAAATGGGCCCTGATCTTCAACCCATGCCTTGCATTTAATGCAACTTTACAATCAATCGCAACTCTTTCTGTAACAGCGCCCTGATCTTCAACCCATGACCTGCATTGAATGCAACTTTACAATCGATCGCAAGTCTCTCTGTAAATGGGCCCTGATCTTCAACCCATGCCTTGCATTTAATGCAACTTTACAATCGATCGCAACTCTTTCTGTAAAGGGGCCCTGATCTTCAACCCATGCCCTGCATTTAATGCAACTTCACAATCGATCGCAACTCTTTCTGTAAATGGGCCCTGATCTTCAACCCATGCCCTGCATTTAATGCAACTTTACAATCGATCGCAACTCTTTCTGTAAATGGGCCCTGATCTTCAACCCATGCCTTGCATTTAATGCAACTTTACAATCGATCGCAACTCTTTCTGTAACAGCGCCCTGATCTTTAACACATGCCTTGCATTTAATGCAACTTTACAATCGATTGCAACTCTTTCTGTAAAGGGGTCCTGATCTACAACCCATGCCTTGCATTTAATGCAACTTTACAATCGATCGCAACTCTTTCTGTAAATGGGCCCTGATCTTCAACCCATGCCTTGCATTTAATGCAACTTTACAAGCGATAGCAACTCTTTCTCTAAATGGGCCCTGATCTTCAACCCATGCCCTGCATTTAATGCAACTTTACAATCGATTGCAACTCTCTCTGTAAAGGAGCCCTGATCTTCAACCCGTGCCTTGCATTTAATACAACTTTATAATCGATCGCCACTCGATCTGTATCACCATACATTGTCCATTTGACCTGAAATTTTCACACAATACCCTGAGGACATATGAGATAACAACAGTATACATTGCATCAACCATTCATCAGTTTTTGCACATCTCAACAAAGTTACTAGATCCCTTTAAAATCGATCGCAACTCTCTCTGTAAAGGGGCCCTGATCTCCAACCCATGCCTTCCATTTAATGCAACTTTAAAATCGATCGCAACTCTCTCTGTAAAAGGGCCCTGATCTTCAACCCGTGCCTTGCATTTAATGCAACTTTACAATCGATCGCAACTCTTTCTGTAAAGGGGTCCTGATCTTCAACCCATGCCTTGCATTGAATGCAACTTTACAATCGATCGCAACTCTTTCTGTAAATGGGCCCTGATCTTCAACCCATGCCCTGCATTTAATGCAACTTTACAATCGATCGCAACTCTTTCTGTAAATGGGCCCTGATCTTCAACCCATGCCTTGCATTTAATGCAACTTTACAATCGATCGCAACTCTTTCTGTAACAGCGCCCTGATCTTTAACACATGCCTTGCATTTAATGCAACTTTACAATCGATTGCAACTCTCTCCGTAATGGGGCCCTGATCTTCAACCCGTGCCTTGCATTTATTACAACTTTATAATCGATCGCCACTCGATCTGTATCAGCGCCCTGATCTTTAACACATGCCTTGCATTTAATGCAACTTTACAATCGATCGCAACTCTTTCTGTAAATGGGCCCTGATCTTCAACCCATGCCCTGCATTTAATGCAACTTTACAATCGATCGCAACTCTTTCTGTAAATGGGCCCTGATCTTCAACCCATGCCTTGCATTTAATGCAACTTTACAATCGATCGCAACTCTTTCTGTAACAGCGCCCTGATCTTTAACACATGCCTTGCATTTAATGCAACTTTACAATCGATTGCAACTCTCTCCGTAATGGGGCCCTGATCTTCAACCCGTGCCTTGCATTTATTACAACTTTATAATCGATCGCCACTCGATCTGTATCAGCGCCCTGATCTTTAACACATGCCTTGCATTTAATGCAACTTTACAATCGATCGCAACTCTTTCTGTAAAGCGGCCCTGATCTTCAACCCATGCCTTGCATTTAATGTAACTTTACAATCGATCGCAACTCTTTCTGTAAAGGGGCCCTGATCTTCAACCCATGCCTTGCATTAATGCAACTTTACAATCGATCGCATATCTTTATAAAGAGGCCCTGTTCTTCATCACATGCCCCACTACATGACTGTGTACACACTCCGAAAACATTTAAATCCATATAGTGATCGAGGTGTACTACAGCAGGTTGCGATATTTTATTATGTTGTTTGTTGTTGTTTGTCTTTAAAAAAAATGCTTTTGCTGAGGTTATGTTGTTTATTGTACAGTAATTGGAATATATTTCTTTATATGTGATGCACATGACATTACGCATGTTATGAACACTTTTGTTCCAGCTATGTTTTGATATGTAAATATATGCATACTTATTGATATATCTCGTTATCGTGATCTTTGTAAAATACATTTCATGACTTATAATAAACTTATTAGACTTAGATGTAGCATAAACAATGGCGTAGATATGGGGATGGGGATATATGCCTCCTCCGACTCACCCTACCCCGTAACTTTTATTATATAGGGTCTTTATCTCTGCTTTGTGCAATTGTTGTTATTATTGTGCTTTACATGTGATACTATAAAGCATTATATCAGAATTCATGCAATGTTAATAATTATGTTTTTGATGAATGTAACATATAATATCATGGTATATTATACACCATGTCACACTGACCAGTAAGTGAGTACACATGACATGATAGTGTGCAATATCAGGCATGGGATGTGCTCCCCATGGTTTCATGTATACTGCTTTACGCAGTATCTGAAATATTATGAATATCATAATTGGTTATACATTATGGGTATATGCTGCATCTCTATATTGCCCAAATCGTATATTGGGAATGTTATTTAATGTCTTATAATGTCGTGCCAACTGTTTTACCGTACACTGATGCATAAACATGATCTAGTATAAAGAAATGAAACAAAACAGCTACTTCAACCAGTAACGTTCTGTCTATGACTGATATATATGATTCCTATATACAGCTGCTCTGGGTCTGTTTCTGATATGCATACAATATACTATGAAGAGTGGAATCAATTTGGCATACTATAGCACTTGACTTATCATCAACTTATATTCATTGTATATGAATGGGGATTAAGCTATTCGATGTGTAAGATTGCCTAAGAGCTAGGTCACGTGGTTTATGTAATTTGATTTGGCACTCTTCAGTGCTGAATAACATGAGTAAACATGATATGATATAAATACATTCATTTACAAACAGTAGTTTCTTCCACCATGTACGTTTGCTCATGTGTTTACCCCTCCCTCCATGTAACTGTCCGTATAGTTCCGATACATAGTACATGTATAATAATTGGTGCATACCTACTTTGTTTATTTTCTTATATTCATCCGGTTGTTTATGAATGCTCATGATCTGCGACCCTGTGTACAAAAAACTCGTAATAAAATATTCCGATCATTGACTCGGTTGTTCTATAATATTATTAATATAAGTATATAATTAATAGTATTATCAAATTCAAGTTTATAATGTGAGTTCTCTGTCTGTAAATACATTGTCTTAACTAGTACTTGCCTGATTGAAACTATGTATAGATGTTCAACGCCTTCATGTTACATGTATTTACTTTTTATATTCATTTTCTTGATATGTCTGTACTTTCAAAACTTATTTTTGTGAACATGTTGTTATGATACAACTATTATATATCAATATACTATTTACAACAATGCATTATTACATGTATTATATATATGATGAATGTTTGTAATCACAACTGTTGTTTCAAACCCCCCTTTGACTACGGGAGCCGGGTGGGTTGTGTACAAAGTCTATGGGAATGTTAGAATCTCGAAGAGAACGGGTTAACACGTTTAAATTGTACTATGCAAACACGATGTATAGTGTAAGTATGTATTTTATTCACAATGACTGTGAATGATTTCGTGTAACTGATTGAATTGTCATGGTGTAGATTTACTTAAGGATATTACGGCACCGACGAATTGGTTTCACTAGTTATTTATTGCTTCCTGTATGAATGTTTCCTGTTCCCATAAGTATTTGCTATATATAATTAAAGTGACGCCTGTAAAGTGTCGAACTCCACGAAAAAAAAATTGGAGCTTCCTTGTTTCTCTTCTGCCGTGTTGTTTAGCTTATGGTAAGAGAAGAATAAAATAGGGTTAGATTTTTTTTAAATGTCCCAATTTTGTATGAAGATAATTATCATTGAAAATCATTATTTTGAAAAGCGTTGCCAACGCTTTTCAAGAAAAGTACAATCGTCCTAGCTGAATACGTCCGGCCAGCGAGCTAGCGTGGGAAACATTCCGCCCGATTGAATTTTGAGCCGAGTGAGCACAAATTCCATGAATTCTTCACCGTCTGTAAACATGCTCGCGGGTGCGGATATCGTCAACGGATGAATATTACTGCTACAAATGTACGATAGGCCATCAGTATTCGGTGATAAAATATGAACTCAATATTCGCTTTTTTCACTAGGTAAACAGTGTTCGTTTTCATTCAAACTTTCACAAATCTTTCAATTGTATTTTACAATGATAGTGATGTAGGATTGAAGTCTCAAATGTCTCTTTCGGCAGAATTTTACACTTTACAGGCATGCCTTTAAGTATTTGGGCGCCAAATGGCATACAGTATTGTGTAAAGCTGACTTTTCTTTTCTTTTCTGTACGACCTTCTCATGATGGTCCTTATCGATTATCATCTCTACTTGTGCGTCCACATGAACATGAATTGATATTAAAAGTCAATTTCTGTTGGCATTTTTTTTCATTGCATTTGTGAACGATTCGTTGAATTCGATGCTCATATTTGTTCTGTGTCGTCCACGGATAACGTTGATGTGAATGTGAAGTGTGCGTTAAAGGTTCCTGATTGTATGCAGAGAGAGTGAGAGGAAAAGAATAAGATTGATGAACAACAAAAACAAGAGTATTACTCATAATAAAAGTAATAATAATAATATACATAATATTTATTATGCTTCTTACATCAATGTTACTAATGATGGTCACAATTATGATTATAATGCTGAATTTAATAACAATTATTATTTAAGTTAATATTACGTACTTATAATTCCCATACCGTATGTGACTTAAATAATTCTTTGAACTATTTGTATTTCATCATGCATCAACTTAACTGACCTATGCGAAACGTAATCAATGAACCACATACATAATTAAGTATATAAATAAACAAAATACACACAAAATAAATATCAGAACTCAGAAGTTTCATTCTAGCGTAGTTACGTGCAACTTTCAGGCTATATTGTTTCAATTTTGTTCTTGATTGATGGCGCTTCTCAAAAAAATTGTATGATTGGTGATTTTGTCTGAGCCTTAACAAAGACATGTGCAAAAAGTGATGAGTGGTTGATACAATGTATATTGTTATTATCTGATATGTCCACTGTGTGTTGTGTGAACATTTCAAGTTAAATGAACGTTAAATGGCCGAGTAATGAGCGAAAATGCAAATCGATATTCAATTTCTCATTGCACTCACTTTGTACACAGTTTTGAGAATCCAGTGGATAATTTAACATCTGGACACTTCAACCGCATATTTTTAATGAAGGGGAAATTTGAAAAACCAACAACAGTCCCATGCTCTAATTGTAATTACGAATACAACAAGGAACCGCTAGAATTCCAATTGGATTTTGAGGATTAGGACAATGTTACTAAGTCCCTTTGATAGGTGGTATAACAGTAAAATCCATGTACTGTTCCTGCAGGGGCTTGCTGATCATAAGTCCAGTTTGGAATGCGGCGGGTGTTTCATTTCTGCACTGTCCGCTCTTGCCCGCTAGATGGCGTTAAACACGACATATACATTTATGGGAGTGTTCCACTTACGAGAGGGAAGTCAGATGTTACATAATTTAACGCAGTCTAAACAGGACTAGTGTCATATAACTGACGATGACGTTTATTGGGGTCTAATCTTGCAGATGTTGGATATCTGAGATTTAACTGCTATGATAACACACAGCAAGCTTCTGTGAGGTGGAAGGGGTGGGGGAGGGGGGGGGGCGCGGGAGGGGGGGGGGGGGCTAAATCAACGGTTATGCCAAGCGCTTTTTATATTTTGTATCAATGAGAAAGAGAGTTCACAAAATTAACCATTGCAAGCTGGTACCGAAACAAAGAGATGGCGCTGTTTATCAAACTATATCACGCAGTGTTGATTCCAGTAAGATGTCATTTTGAAAGTGTTGCCAAATATTGTCCATACATTCAAACCAATTTATTAATTTGGTAGACATGCAAAACATGTAATTTATTCAAATCCTGCACAATTCAAAGAAATATCCTTCGCAACTAGCTACCGTAATATCGAGATGGCGCTGTTTATCAAACTAGATCCTGCAGTGTTGATTCCAGTAAGATGTTATAATAATAATATTAAAAAGCATTTTCAACACAAAACAAATAATTTGACGGAAAATGAAGAGCTTGTTTCCAAAAGAGGTTAGGTCCATTTTTCATCAAAATTCATTTTTTAATCTATAGATTTTGAGCAGCTTTTTTCTGGTAAAGCTAACATAAAACTGAAACTCATACTGGAAAGTTGTTAACATTTACAAAGACATTTTTCTTTTTTTTTTCAAAAGAGGTTAGGTCCAACACAATGTTGTTTCCAGAAAAGGTTAGGTCCAAACAAAAGAATTAAACAAAATTAAAAATATAAACAGAAGGTGCTGGGAATTTTAAAGAGTTATTTTGCAATCATATTATGATGCTCTTTCATGCAATAGAAGTGTATATCCTCTCAACATTGCTAACTATGAGAAATAAAACAACCTCTTTTTCTCAAAACTTACAAAAGTGGACCTAACCTTTTTTGGAAACGAACTCTTCAAATATGAATTATGCTATTAATTCAATAATTTTGCAGACGACTATTGACACAAATTAGGAATATCAGCATTATCTCTGCTATTTTATTATTATTATTATTATTTGCTGACCTTTAGACAATGTTGAATAAATCTAGCCGTGGATTTGACCATGTGTATGCTCAATGATAATGAGTTATTGCATTCATAATTTGCCGGCTGGAATATGGAGGGGGGGGGGGGGGGGGGGGAGGGGGGTGGAAGACAGGTGTACAAGACAGTGTGGCAGTAATCCATTGTATTATTGATTTCTAAAAAGTCTTAATTGTCATTCTTATGTAACAGGCCTGGGTTGGTGTACATGGTGTACATGTAACACAAACACACAATTCTGTAACGGTCCTAAACTGCATCTTATAGTCGAATCAATGGAACATCATATAATTACTATGGGTCGAATTGAGTTAGCTCTGGAAACTTACGTTCTCAAGCTTTTTCGTGCAGTGGACTAATACATTGGCATCTTTCTAATGAAGAAAATGACTATTAAACCGCTTTTTAAACATGACATACATATACTATACGCTAGACACATTGAAGAAAAATATGGTGCTTGGTCTCAGTGGGGAATTCTCCACTTCCAAATAATAAATATATTGTTATAATCAGGGGCGTAGCTCGGTCAGACAATTTTCAACTACCTCACCCCAACTTACCTCATCCTATCTCACATTTTCGTCTAAAAACTTTGTTATTTTACCCTCTTTTGTAGTGTTCCATGTCCTGATCCCATGTATCGTGGTGTGTTGTGTTGTGTCGTGTCGTGTCGAGTCGAGTTGTGTTGTCCTCGTGTTGTGTTGTGCTGTGCTGAGTCGTGTTGTGGTGTGGTTTGTTGTGTTGTATCGTGTTGTGTAGTGTCGTGTCGTGTCGTGTAGTGTCGTGTCGTGTCGTGTCGTGTCGTGTCGTGTCGTGTTGTACTGTGTTGTGTTGTGTCGTGTCGTGTCGTGTCGTGTCGTGTCGAGTCGTGTCGTCTCGTGCTGTGTTGTGTTGTGTTGTGTTGTGTTGTGTCGTGTCGTGGCGTGTCGTGTTGTCATGGTCGTGTCGTACGTGTCGTGTCGTGTTGTGCTGTGTTGTGTTGTGAGGTGTTGTGTTGTGTTGTGTTGTATTGGGTTGTTCTCCTCTTCAAGTTATATAGGTTCACGCATATTTTGTATTCATTATCTTTATAAATATTATGGAGGTTTCGAACGTCGCATGCATACTTGTTAACTTAAAAGTATCTTTTCAATTTCACGTTTTTATTAATGTACAACATATTATTATGTCTGAAATATTGGAGGCAAATTGCTATTTCATTGAAACGTTAACTGAAACTGAAATTGAAACTTTCACAATTTGTGGGGCATCCCCTGTCTGAAATTTTGGAGGCAAATTGCTATTTCATTGACGCTTTCCTTATAAAACAAATATGAATTTCCTAGAATCCATATTGAGTACATGTTTTTTTTTGCGATGTCGGGCAAAACTCGGGCAAGTTTGCCATTTAGGAACAATGTGAACAATAATGAAAGCAAACAAGTCCATTCATAATGAATACATTTTGTTTATTTACTTGCTCCAAAGCTTATTGGTTATATTTTGTTATTCAAATATTTACATACACTATGTGCACAGAATGCGGGCAATGTGAACAATCGTTATTGTTCTCCCGTTTTCCCTCTTTTTATCATAAAGTTGACCAGACAGCGTCAAACATATCTGGTTGTCCTGCTAACGTGACCCGCTCTGTGGACTTTGGAGATACTATTCTGGTAAACTGGACTGCTCATACAGCCAATGATAGCTCGGGTTTCGTGAACCTTACGGCCAATTATGAACCCGATTCAAACTTTAGCGCTGGGTTGACGCAGGTCATTTACACAGCGGTAGACGGTTATGGGAATAGCGGTTCTTGCAGCTTCTTTATCAACATTCTCGCTAAAGGTTTGTATACAATCTGGGCTATATACAGTATGTTAATTAGTTCATATATCTATTTTCATGCGCTAAACCAACTGTTAATTTGTATGTTATGTGTCAGCTATGCTTAACTTGCAAAATGAATACAACATTTTAATTTCAAACAAGTGTATAACCAAATATTATATTATTCAATTTCATACAATCTTATAAATTTACGCATATTTAATTGTCTTATTTCATAAATTATGTATACTATTTTGTCTTCAGTGTAACTGACTTGAATTTTTGATGAAACAAAGTTATTCAATTAGTCCGTTTTTGTTATATATTTCACTTTGCTTATATAACTATTCTGCTACTTTTATTTTCGATTGCAGACCCTTGTGACTCAAGCCCATGCAGAAATGGCGCAACATGCATATCATCCAGTGATTATTCTAGTTTTAATTGCACTTGTGACTCGTCATATACTGGAGAGTTATGCGAAGGTAGGTGTGAACCTTTCTTGGTATTCTAGTGGACAATAATATATCGACGACAGGGGCGTCGATCACGGGGGAGATGGGGGGATATATCCCCCCATTATTTCAGGTGGGGGGATGGCCTGTATTATCATCCCCCCCAATATTTGGGGTTCAAAAATATATAATAACATTATAATTAAGAAGCATTGCCCCCTCTCATGAATGGAAGTTGTTACTATAAATCTCCTTTAAAGCACTTTTTGATAATGCTAATCTCCCCAAATCCAAAATTTTTCAGGGGCTGCGGCCCTGGAACCCCCATTAAGGTTATTTGACCCAGTCCCAGCCCTGTACTCATTAAATAATTTCATTCAGGACTTCTCTCTTGGCAAACTTTCAGGCTATCCTGGCCCACTGCCGTCTGCGTTTCGCTCACTAAAATTGAGCAAACTATTCAATAGTTAATTGTATTTCTGGATATTACAAATCCCAAAGCTTCCGGAGGCTTCGCCTCCTGGACCCCCAATAAGCTTTCCAATGTGGGTATCCCTTGACTTATTATATTCAGAGTTCCATCATGATGATTGCAATCGGCAGTATTTATCTAGCAGACTAAAATTCATCCATACTTGGACAGTGCCCTCATCATAGCAGGAGCTTGCAATGTGCACTTAATAATCTTCCAATCTATAAACAGCTAAATCAAAAGCCAATTAACTAAAGAATAGTTAACTCTATATTTACATATAGACAACATATTTATATCTGGATATTACAAATCTCAAAGCTTCCGGGGGCTCCGCCCCCTGGACCCCCAATAAGCTTCCCAATGTCTGATGCTATTCAGGGTTCCATCAGAATGCTTGCAAATATGTATCTATCAGGCTAAAGTTCATATTGGACAAAGCCCAGCTCATAACATGATGCTTGCAATGTGCACTTAATAATCTTCTAATTTCTAAACATCTGAATTCAAAAGCTTTGGGGCCCCCTAACCCCCCCCCCCCCCTCCCCCCTCAGCCATAAAAACACGGGCACGCTGCTGGGTTGTCGCTACGCTCCCTCGCCAGAGATGGTCGTGACGAATCATCCCCCCCCCCCCCCCAATGGCGAGAAGAAATCGACGCCCTTGATCGACGATGTTATTATGTTGTTTTATAAGTCTCCATAAATCATCTGACGTGAATTAGCGTGGTTTAGATAAGACAGGATCCGGTATGATGCCCGTCCGTCCTGGGATTGTTGGTTCGTATTTCTTATTGAAGTGACCCTATTTTGATCGTAAAAACTATCAGATATAAAGTATATACAAATATTTTACTCTAATAAACTGGAATCATGAAAAACAACACCTCATATTTTATGTTATATTAATATTTTTACGAATATATTTGTTTTATAATATAGTTGCATAATAATAAGAAAAATGGTGACTACTTATCTTTCGACGCTCGCGGCCATGGCGGCGCATCACTATTATTACCCCGGACATAGAACACATACTGCACTCACTCCAGCACACATTGTCGAGTCCCAGGAGAGCATTCCAGCTGGGCAACCGCGTAGGTGCACACAGTGCTAAGTAACTCATTTCCATCATCAGATTTTATTTTATCTAAGATTTAACTTGAAGGACAGAGGTCTTCGTTCTTGGCAGTTAAAAAACTGCCTTACAACGGCGCCCTGTATAATGCTCTTTTATTTCCCATGTCATTTTACAGAGAGGATACCTCCGACTATATTTGGTTGTCCTGGTAACCTGACCCTCTCCGTGGACTTTGGAGAGAATGTTCTGGTCAACTGGACTGCTCCTACCGCCAATGATAGCTCGGGTATCCTGGACCTATTCTCCAGTCAAGAACCTGGATCAAGCTTCCGAGCCAGAATAACGCCAGTCATATATGCAGCGGTAGACACTGATGGCAATGCCGAGATCTGCATCTTCTTTATCAACATTCTTGTCAACGGTTAGTATTAATTGTCTTTTTTTTAATTCACAGAAAATTGAACATTCAAAATAATGATTTGTTATGTTTAACCAATATTATCTGTAAATTGTATATGTACAGTCAAATATGTTTAGGCGGATACGGGGCGGATACCTGTCTATATAGCACCAAACCTCCATGTAGTGGCACTCAAAATGATTCCCTGCAGAGATATAACAATGTTATTGAAAAAATATAACATGCTATTGTAAACAATAGCCAATAAGGCGCGAGACATACATCAAACTCAGGTATATGCATAAAGCACCTTAAATGACATCCTCATCGGCCAATCAGTGGTTTACAGCAGCTTAAGAAAATTAAATAGTGCCTTCATCTATGTGACGCCCTCTATCAGTAACATGTGCTGATCGATGTGCTCGTCGCTTGAATGATTGAACACCAGAGTCCTTGATCCCTCTAGTAGGTTGTTCAAAAGAGGGACTGCTGTGTGGAGCAAGCTTCTGCCTGTTGAGTAGGTTCTAAAGGTGGGTACTGTGAGGGCATGTCTTGGCATTGTCCTGCTGGTTCGAGTTGATCTATAGAAAAAAGGCACCTGTCTAGAGTGGGCACTCTTCTTGTTTCCCTTAGGGGGTCACTATACATATGGCCCTTGAATTAAAGATTAATATGTTACTGCACAAAATGTGGATTGCTCAAATTGTCGCCGGCGACAATTTGTGAAGTGGCGACAACTTAATATGCAGTCACTAATAACTACACAAAATAGTCGCCCCTGCACAGATTAGCGCTGGTGTAAAGCCCTCTGCACACAGAGCCGACTCGACCCGATCTGACTGGTTTCAATCAGGCTATAGTTGGGCCCGGTCGGTCGGATCCGATTCATCGTGTTGAATCGGCCCCAACTGGCATCCGACTGTCTGTTGACTGACAAAATATGTGTCGCGAGGCACTGGAAACTGAGCCGATCCGAATGAAAACCAGTCGGATCGGGTCGAGTCGGCTCTGTCTGCAAAGGGCTTTAGAGCGGATCTCGTCCCTCCGCGGGAATAGTCCGGGCGGACTTGCATTTTCGCTCATTACTCGGCCTTATAGCATCCATTTAAAAAATATATTTGTACACGTTTTCTGATGGAAGTATCATATCGCAAAGATGCAATTTTTTAAAAATCAACAATTGATCACTTTTCCAACTGTTTTCAACAAAGTGACTAGATCCCTATGACGAAAATAATTTTGAAAGTGGTGAGATGGGGTTTTAGAATGTTTGTTGATCAAGATGGATAGAGATGGTAACTCGAGGATCTATTTTGTCTGTATCTGTTATTATTCATATTTATTTTTCTTGACAGATCCGTGTCTTTCCAGCCCTTGTAGTGAACGGGACGTGCATAGCATCAGATGATTATTCGAACTTCAATTGCACATGTGACCCTCCATATGTTGGAGATGTCTGCGAATTCGTAGGTAAATATGCATTATATCTCTTGTCCAAATAAACGATATTTCGCAAATTGGTTTATTGGCCTGCATACCTCATCATATCGTCAGCTGGAAAAACAAGTTAAAAGATCGTGTGTAACATTCAAAACAAGTTGCACAATAATCAATTCTTTGGAAGGGTAGGCATATATTATTTGATTTATACCTGTATACAGTAAATTATTTTACATAGTTTGATATGTTGTACTATATACAAAAATGATATCCAGTTGCAAAAAACATGGCATCATGGGATCATATTTTTTATAACAAATATGGAAAATGCTTGTTTTTGTGACAGATCCATGTCATTCCAGCCCTTGCATTTATAACGGGACGTGCATACCAACCGATGATTATTCGAACTTCAATTGCACATGTGACCCTCCATATGTTGGAGATGTCTGCGAATTCGTAGGTAAATTTGCATTACATCTTTTGTCCAAATAAACGATATTTGGAAAACTTGGCTTTTATTGGCTCGCATACCTCATCATATCGTCATCTGGAAATACAAGTTTAAATATCATGTTTACAACATTAAAAACAAGTTGCACAATTATACATTCTTTGGAATGGCGTATTATTTGATTTATACAATAACAGTATTTTACATAGATTGCGATTTTGTAATCTATACACAAATTATGTCCAGTTGCACATATTTGTTTATACAAAAATATTGTAAATAATATTTGTAATATTGTATATATTACAATAATAATTTCAAATATTGTTAATAGTGTAGATAAAGGAATACTGTTGACATTTATTCTCCTCTTGATTTAGCTATACCTGTTTGTGGCATGTGTGAGTATGTTCTGTTTAAAAAAAAGATTTAAATGAAAAATTAGCAACCGTAAATGAATAAATGAATAAAATATCCATATCGTTTTGCTCCTTGTTAACTGTTGCAGACGTTTGCGAATCAAACCCGTGCCAGAATGGCGGATCATGCCGCAGCAGCCTTGCATCTAATTACAAGGAATCCATCTGCGCGTGTGTAACACCCTTCACTGGAGTCATGTGCGAATCAGAGGGTATATAACACTTTTGTTCTTATTTAAAGGACAATACATTTTAACCCTGGTAAATTCTTCTGTTCACTCTGAATCGCCGATAGGACGAGTAATATCTACAGCTCTCAGTAATATTGATCAAGAAATAGAAAGAAAGCTATCATGACTGTTTGTTCGAATTGGAGGGCAAACATACGGACATGTTCAGTATATAGTTCCACGGATGGAATGACCAAAAATAGCGATTTATATATATTTACAAAAGTGAACCGAGACTGATCGTGGCCAGGACCACTGGTTCACTTGTGTATTGAGGAAGATTGAGGGGGAGGGGGGGGGTGATCGTTGCCAAGACCCACCATTTCATAGATCGAGACCGATGAAACGTGGACCTTTTCTACGGGCCTACCTATTCTATCTTACAGCCGATTGTCAATTGAATCCCTGTCTGAATGGAGGCACTTGTTATGATGCTGGGGCGGGCAGGGGCCTGGGATACAGTGTCACGTGTGACCCTCCATACACAGGGTACACATGCGAAGCAGAGCGAAATATTTCGCTTTATTTTTTAAATTACGTGGTTTTAAAAGGATCTATTAACAATGTCAAAATCCACACTGCTTACTTATAACTCCTTCGATTCTCACATACCCCGTTGAATTCGTATTACCAACAGAAACATGGAACATGTTTTGTTACCCGAATTTCTTTTTCGTTATGAAAAAGTTCGCATTTTAAAAATCTTCCTCGGAATTTGTACAATACGGTTAAAGAACCATTAGTTAGCAAACATGACAGAGAAAACACTTGCGAAGCAGAGATGGCATTTTTTAATTTACGTTATTTGGAAAGATTCTATAGTAACACTAACAATCCACGAAACGTGCTTAAGACTATTGTGGTTCTCTCGATCGTACCTAGTTGAATTCACATTTTTAAAGGTAGCACACAACAGGATTCGGTTTTCCGATTTTGTGTTTGTCCGTTATAAAGATATTTAAAATATTGAATTTGTCGGATTTGTTTTAAAATCCCACTCGGAGACTTGTGTCTGTGTACAACATAAGTGCCGTTAGTCAGCAATATGGCAATGGAAAGACATGCACAGTTGTACGTGATTTTGAAGGGGTCTAGTAACATTGTCAAAATACAACAATGCAGATGATTAAAATACTGACATTTTCGGATTGTAAAATCTTCCTTGGAAACTTTGTATCTGTGTACAAAATAAGTGCCATTAAAATGACAGAGGAAGGACATGCGAAGATTTTACGTGATTTTGAATTGATCTGGTAACATTGTCAAAATACAACTTGATTCAAATACATCTTGTGAATGTTGTTTATATTTCAGATGAGGTCCTGGACAGAGGAAGACAGTCACTATCGCCTGGTAAGTTTGAATTAATATATCGATTCACATCCTCGGGTCATTGT